>OX243851.2:7033103-7310603 GCA_945859575.2 Herminia tarsipennalis
ATTATTAAAATTTCTTCATACGGCAATGGCCCCAGAACCCTACACTGAGCATGAACCGACATGCACTTGCCCGATTTTTACTATTGAGCTACTTCTACAATGCTTGGTCTAGTATAGATTATGTAATATCGCCCATGTGTATGGTACATGCACTAACAGGCTACAAACCATCTCTAATTGTGCGAGCCAGTCTTTATTTTTAAACTATGAGATTTTGTACAATGTTAAAAGAATTGTAAAGCCTATAAATTTCCTAAATTTATCTTTAAAATTTCTACGCTATTAGAACCGATACTGAATCGTTGTCAGCAAAAAATTAATCAAGTAGGTACACTTGATTATTTTCTTGCCGGCAACAGTGAAAAACCGGAGCATTTTCGAACCATCCATGACAATGGGGCTTTAAACATTTTCATATAATCATTGATCTTCAAATTTTAATAAGTGCTCATCTGTCCCCTTTAATTAAGGATCAATTTCGTGAAGCATCAATTTCCTCTTAGATAGCTGTAATTTTTTTATGAATTACTTGGTTTTATGACGTCTTATGAGACTACGTTTATTGGGGTACGGCCTTTTATCGCTGTTTATATACAATCGTTTGGAGGTTAAATGAAATTTAAGAGAGGTAAGGTATCTACGGGATGTTTTATCGTTGAAATTGAACATCCTAAACTTACCAAGTTACAATGAATTCTTACAGAATGCTGTGAAATATTTTTGACGTTATTTTTCCGAGATTTTACAAGGTTGCTGGAGATAATTTTGAGAGTTATTGCATTATTAATGAATAAGTCACAGCATTTTTTCGATATGAATTTGATATTGAGTATCTACACAAATAGAAGCAAATATGTAAGCGAAGTTGGCATTACAAGATGTGTACCGTCTTCGTCCTTCCTGTCTCACCTAAGATCTGTTTGATGAGTTCTTAAACAATTTTTTTTGGCTGCCGTGTGGCGCGGTGGGAGTGTATCAGACTGCTACGCAAGAGGGTTCGATCCCCGACCAGGATAAAACTTTGTGTGATGAGTACGACGTGTTATTCTGTGTCTGGGTGTTATTTATCTTTAATATGTATGTATTTTGAAATACTTAAGTATGTTTATCGGTTGTCTGGTTTCTATAGTACAAGCTCTGCTTAGTTTGGCATCAGATAGCGTTGTGTGAGTGGTCCTAAGGTTATTAAATAGCTTGTCAAATAAATTGACCATAATTAATTCAGCACAAAAATTGTGTTCTATAACTTGCGAATGTTTTTAGCCTCCATAAGTTAACTTTTACAATCAATCGGACCAGCTTACCAAAAATATTAGATATTTTTCTCAACTCCCCAAATTAAAAAAAAAACAGTGTATTGTTAAGTCTTGATTTAATTGTTTTCGCTGATCAACTTGCAGCTCAAACGCTTGAATCTATAAAGCTGAAATTATGCAGAGAAGTATTTATGACGAAAACAAACAAAAATAAATGATTTCAGGAAATTCATTTATTTTACTCAGATGGAGATTTCTAATCTCAGTTGTATACTAAAATCTCACTGAGGATAAATTACACAGCTGTTGAAGTTCTATCGCCAAATAACTTATGAAATAGAAGCCGAAATGTTCACACGAGGTCGTCAACTTGTCCAACTGTACCCTATAAACTAAACTAATTCGTAGAATACAAAACACTGAGCCGTATACAGCTTAAGTGTGGTGAGCCAAGTCTTGACTAGGTAAAGCCTAAGTACAGTCAGCGACATAAATGCCTTAACAGAAGTAATAATATAAAGCGACACCTGCCTAGTCGTAAAGGAATCAGACCCGTAATCGAGAGGTCGCGTTTTCGAATCCCATTAATGACACGTGTTATGTAATTTTATAAGCAACGGGTCTGAATCACGTATTGACGTGAACCCACTCCTAACACGAGTAATTTTGCTAAGCAGGAGGGGATAACAAGATTGTTTGCAATGTGCGACCCACATTGTAAATTATCTTTTAAATATCTAAGGAGAAACAAAGCATAGTACCTCCCCCTATTTATAAATACTTTTTTTTTAAATTAAGACAACTCCTGCTCTAGGCACTCGTCCCACCACCAGGGAGTAGCGAGCAACTATCAACTCAATAAAAGAGATATTATATATTATATATATATTTAGTTTTTTTTTATTGCACAGACGACTCCCGCAGTAGGGTACATGCCCTGTATCGCGGGGGACTTTACAAATATACAAGTCACGGACACAAAGTATACCCGGTCTCGGAACAAACAATTTGTGGATCACACAAAGTGTGTGTCCCGTGTGGGAATCGAACCCACAACCTCTTGCGTAGCAGTCGGACACACTCCCACCGCGCCACAGAGGCAGTCAAGTTGATCGTTGATTGTTCACACAGCCAGTGAGAACTTGGCTGATACTGTATCTCTTTCGCTTACCCGGAATCTACATCTATTGTACGATTCTTGAGCTAGAAAACAGTCGATAGTTGCTCGCTTTCTTGCTGTTGGTGGGACAAATACCCTAGGTTAGTTCAAAGCCTGTATCGTGTGGCTGTGGCTTAACAAACGTACAGTACACCTAAATTCGGATCAAAAAAATGTGAATCATATAAAGTGGCCATAATGGCCAATCATATAAATACCTTTTGGATACCCAACATGGGTGTGGGGTATCCAAAAGGTATTTATTTATTAAGGTATCCCACACGACAATCAATGAACATTCTTTAGTATCTTCCTCCAATCTAGTGTAACTTTATGGTACGAGATATTTATGCCGATTCGAAGGTTAAGCCACTTAAGTAGGTGACTGTACATCTAGTTGAAAAGTGGGACAAGTACCAACTTGTTTGTATCAAATTACTTAGATGCTAGGAGCTAACGGATGTAAACGCGTATAATAAAATGTCTAAACACTCTCTTGATAGATGCAAGAGTTAAAACAAAATGGAATAATATCAGTATTGGGTATTCTTTTGTTTTGTTTATTGTATAGCTTAAGGTTCATTTCCGTGCATCGCGATCGATCGCGAGCCGCTCGCGGCTTACGACAAGCGGCTGAGGTAAGTGACAGACGCGCGCGGCCGACGACTGTCGTAGGCCTGCGCGCGCACTGTGAATATTGTCGCATCGGCCGCGAGCGTCAGCCGCTTGTCGTGAGCCGCGAGCGGCTCGCGATCGGCCGCGATGCTCGGAAATGAACCTTTAGCGTTTACTGTCGAAACGCTAAGCTTTTAATTTAAGATTTAGGATATTATTATATTGGCCATATTAGTAGTGGACAACTATAAAATCGTCTACAAGGAGCATCGTGAATGTAAATTAATTGAAATACCGTACCTAAAGGTGACAATGTAATGTAACGTTCTTACAAATGGTACAATGTAGGCAAATGTTCAGTTTTCTAAAGTATTTCCATGTAATGTAACGTTGTTGCGAATACTCGACGCTGTGCTCGACATTATTACAAGTAAATGCTCAAGGCGAGTGAACATTTACCTGTATAATTTCTTTATGTCTTGCAAACACTATTGGTTGAAATGTTGGACTTACAAGTCACCACCCACGCTCGTGTCTTTGCTCGTTAAAACGTTATAACAAAACGCTCGTTGGTTTAAATCAGGTTGTAACACAACGCCAAGCGTCATATTCGAAGTGTGGTACGAGTAAATTTTAAAACAGTGAATGCTCGACGTTCTGTTACTAGTAAAAGCTGTAGTCTATACTTACCTTAATGATATAATAGATTTATTATGGCTTTAACTCTCACATTGTCAGAAATAAGTTCATGATGCCATAAGTATGCGACAACATTAGCAATTTAATGTGCAAACGTTTATCACATTTGCGGTTAATATCCTACATATATTTTTGGAACAAAGTTCCTTATCGTGCGTTGTGAAAGACGTGCGTGCTAGACGGAAAAAAATCTCACGAAAAGTTGTAACGACACTTTTTGACACACACAAGCCATGTGGCGTGCGCGTAAGATATGAACATCTAATTTGTCGAAGAAGTCACCTGTCGATTTGGTCTAGAGGCATAAATTCGGTACACAGTATTGGTGACAATTGTGTAGTTGTGGGTTCGAGTCTTCGGTATACAATAGTCTTTTTGTAAGTTATTTTCGTTTCGTCTTTCTATTTCGCATTGAACAGTGTGGTGTTGCGAAGATTATAAAAAATTAAAAAATAAGATAAGAACTTCGTTCCATCCGGGTGTCCCTTGACACCTCTCAAGTTTTTTAAACTTTATAGCAGTCAGTAAAAGCTATTGAAACAGTTTATGCATGCATGGCTAATATATCTATAAGTTAGTATAGCTACCTATATACGTATGAGTTTAATTGTATTACACTGACTAAATTAATGAACTGATTTTGACACATACGCGTCCGTTAATTAATTTATCCAGTATTGGGATTATAATGTGGTGTTTAACACTGCCTCACTAGATAGATGTACCTAAACATGGTTTTGATCTGATTACCTATTCTATATAATCGATTACTACATATCGCCTAGGTACCTGTATTCGATTGCTGTTTATAACTTTCAATAGTTTTTAGGGTTCCCTAGCTAAAATAGCCAAAACAGAATCCATATAGTTTCGCCATGTCCGTCTGTAGCTTAGCTCAGAGACTGTTAGTGCTAGAAGGCTGTAATTTTGCATGGATACACTTATTACTTACGCCAACAAAGGGGATTTTTGAGGGCAGTTCCCCTATATACAGGGTGGGAATTCTTTTCCTCAACTACCCACCGAGTGGGGTATCATTAGATAAATCTTTTAAAACGTTAAGGGGTTGTGAAAACCATTTTTAGATTTAGGCATCGGTTTGTGAAATATTGAGCTTTACAGTGCAAATTTTTACTAGAGTCAAGTGTCCCCCCAAATGAGAAGTAACAAAATTTTCGTACATTTTCCATTAAAAAATATTATTAAGTAGGTATAACGCTGTAAATATTCACGGACGAATAACTGATACTGTGGTGGTTCTAACTAAGACGGCGTATGCCTTAGACCTTGGATTTTTTAATCTATACTAATATTATAAAGAGAGTTGGTTTGTTTAAACGTGATAATCCCAGGAACTACTGGGTCGAATTGAAAATTCCTTTTACTGCTCGATATTCATATAGCATTACGCTACGACCAATAGGATCGAATTTTGCAACATTTTTCTATTACGTTATTGGTCATAGCGTGATGTAACTGAAGAGTTTGTTTGTTTGTTTGAACGCGACAATCTCAGGAACTACTGGGTCTAATTAATAAATTTTGCTTTACTGTTGGATAGCCTATTTATCGAGGAAGGCTATAGGCTATATAACATCACGCTACGATCAATAGGAGCGGAGTAGCAATGAAAAATATTGCAAAAACGGGGAAAATTGACGAAGACGAAGTTTCGCAGTTATTTATAAATACAAAATAATAAAAATAAGTAAAAAGATATAATTTAAACAGTTACTATTTCTTTATAGTCTTATAAATTTCTAGAAACTAATCTTATCTTAGGTAACCCTAAGATAAGATTAGTTTCTATTCTGACTAGATTTGGCACAATATCAGTCTAAGAATTCTTCGAGATTTATTACTCTATTTTGGTATGATTGAGTAACAAACTTCCAAACATCACACATCACAATCTATCTATTTATCTATAGAAATAAATATGTTAATGTCCGTTTGTTCAAACAGTTAACCGAAAGTATCTCTACTACTACTATGTCTTTGAAATTTTACACCGTTGATACTCATGCTGTCACTATCATTTAAAGGTAAACAGTAGAGATAGAAATACTTGTGAGCACGATTCAAAATGAAGTATCGTTTGAGCATTCAGAGGCAAGGTGGTTATGCTCTTTACGGGCAACCCTTATGGACTGACATGATTACACTCGGTCTTTATATATTTTTGACAGTAGGCCTTACTTTGAATTGTGTAATGAAGTAGAATTTGTTTTTACTGTTTGGTACTTAATTACAGTACCTAATATTTCGAGGTATATGCCTTTGATATTAGTTTAGATAGCAGTGTTATATAAGGTAGATAAGAGGCATCGATATAATGGTTTAGTCGCATTTCATCTACTTTGTGTGATCGCCAAACAGCGATAGGAGGTAGTGCCAAAAGTGAAGATAAATTCTAAAATTTATCCATTCTGCGTGACAACTGATAACAATGTTTGGCTAAGCAGAAGTCACTTTAACTTTGACTTTAACTTCTATTTTGTTGCGATGTAATGAGTAAAAATCTGTATTCATTTAAAATGTTGGTATCAAAAGCGTTAACTCGGAAGAATATTGGTTTACTTGTTTGAATTTGATGCGAGCTAAGTTGTGAGCAACTCATGCACTTGGAAATGGCAGTCTACCTGTGACCACGGCCGTTGCAATACAGCCGAAACGTCGGGACAATAAACTAGGTATTTTACCTTAAATTATTCACGTGAGTAGGACTATATGTATTTATACTTTTATAATGTGTGCAAATCGCGAAAGTTTCTCAACATTTATGACAACTGTGATCCAAGACCTAGGATAATAACTGCATAATCTTATTATCCATAACAATATAATTAAACTGAGGAGTTTATTTTACCTAATCATATAAAATACTGGATTAATTTTGATGAAATTTGATAGGTATGGGGGATAAAGGTAAGCTTAGGGAAGTATACTATAAGCTACTTACTTTATAATACAATCGAATCTCCGTGGGCGAAGCCACGGACAAAAGTTATACGATAACAAGGTAGAATTTTGTGAGAATATTGTTTTCAGTTAAACTATAGCTTTGAAAAGACCATAACTACGGTACATTCAATTCAGCCCTTTAATCTATACTTTTATACTAATATTAAATAGCTGAAGAGTTTGTTTGTTTATTTGAACGCGTTAATCTCAGGTACAGTTAGTATAAAATATATCTAATAATGTCTGCAAATCACATAAATAAAGTACTTTAAGCTCACATTACACACACGTGGACGTTACATTAACGTTACAAGTCCCAAAACGGGTACAAATCGGTTAGTAAAGCTCACAGCTAGGTTTGTGTATCTAGTGACAAATTGCTTGTCCAACGTACACTAGATCGTACCGAATTAATGTCAAGTTTGTCATTTAGTCGTTCCCGCCACATTTGCATTCAAAGGGGCTACCTGCTATCTCTATGTTTATTGAACCGCGTCAAACGCTCGGTTAGATATGGCAATGTGGTCTTGTATCTACATGTACGAAGTTAACTAACATATGTTTTTTTGGAAGAACTATCGTGATTAATGGTTTTACTATACGATTTCATTAATTTTTTTTCAGCTTCCTAGCTTAAACAAGCAGAACGAAGAAGAAGCAAATTTTTTACCAAAATGTGTACTACGACAATATTTTGAGACGAAGATTTTTTGCTTAAGTTATATTTTAGATTTTTAATTGATATTTTAAAAATTGAAATCTAGGCATTCATGGCACCAAATGCATGCAAATAAAGCGGCTAAAACAACCGTTATTGGTTCTTAAACTCAATAGTTAATCTGTAACTGTATCTATTAAAAAATACTGTATCGATGAACGTCAAGTCCACATTAAATCACAACAGGGCCATAGATTCGCTTATCGTTGGCACTATTTCGTTAGACCTAACGAACGCTTCACGCGTCTTTTGTTTATGCAAGTTTACAACTTCTTCCATATCGTTCTAGGCGTTCACTTGGTAAGTACGCATTATAAATATGAAATTGTAAAAACGCGTTAGCAAAATACGCCTCAAAGTGTGTTACGGCGCGTTCCTATTATATCGTGACGATTAATTTAACAATTACAATAATTGAATGTTTGAAAAAGATAGAAAAGGTTAATTATCGTTGGACGATTGTCGTCTTTAGCTGTTCCCTTGTAGGTAACGACTGTCGTGCTAGCCGACCTGACATGAAAAACTGTTGTCACTGCAAAAATATCGTGGATGACAGTTAATCGTATCGTCTTTTATGTGAACACCTTCATTTCAAATAGTTTAAATACACACGCCACGACGCTTTAAACGACACGATAATCTGTCATCACGACATTGTGGGAACGTGCCCATAAGCGCGTTTGAATGTAGACTTACTCGTATCTATACTACACGCCAATTCTGAACAAACAGGGCTTTGGATACGCACATATCAACCCATATGATGGCCCACTGCTGGGCACGGTCTCCCCAGTAGAACCTACTAGTATGTAGATCCTGGGGGTAATTGCCATAATCACCACGCTTGGCGAGCGGGTTGGTGATCGCAGTAAGGCTTTAAGTACGCAGAGGACGCTGCTGCCCGTCCTCCGGTGTGAAATCCCTTAGTCGCCTTGACAACACCCACGGGAAGAGATGGGGTGGTACTATTCTTAAGCCGGCACGCGATTTACGTTTATACAATGAGAATATTGTTTGCCACGAGATTCATATTAAACAATATAAAAATAACAAAATATAATGAAATCAAAAAGAAGACAGCTGTGAAAGGGCAGTGAGATTGATCGTCCAGCGCTCCAGACTCCCGACAGATAATTGATATTCAGTAAATATTGGCGGATAAAATAAACTGAAAATTGAGTTTCCAAAACCGGCCTAAATTAATTTGCAACTTCATAACAGCTTCGTGTCGACGTAAAATTTTTATTAAAGGCCAATCCCGGAGCTTTTTATCAAGCTCTGTACCTATGTAGAAAATGTAGATATTGCCTAAAAATACTGTTTGCGTTTTATGTTTATTACTAAATGAAATACTTATTTTTTGTATTTTTGAGTTGATTGCAATCTACCCCATTTTCAGCTAATTTTTGCCAGTGTCAAGTATATAATGTACACTTCAACTGTAAAAAGACTTTGTTTTACAGAGTTTACCTTTAATTGAACTGTGCCACTTTTAGCATTAAATAGATGTTTATTTAATAACAGACCAATGATCTGGTTTATGATTAAATATCTAAAAAAGACAGATCTTTGATATTAATGTTGATAAACTTTCGCGATTTGTACACATTATGAAAATATAAATATTACGGGTCTATAATTTAAGGTAAAATACATTGTTTATTGCCCTTGGGCAAGACCCATAATATAAATATTTTCATAGGATTTTTGATAGGTTACATTCATACCTACTTTAAATAAATATACATATGTTATAACTTTTTGTGATGTAACTAAATACCTTAGATGGAGGCATCTTCTTCAAAAGCTTTGGAACGTACCTGAAAATAAAATAGAGAATATTATTAATACATATTTGTTTAAAACGCAGAGGTATATTATAACGAATGCTAAAAACTCGAAAACGTCCTACTTTGAAATATCTTATAAAAAATCATGAAAACTCAACTCGAATTAAATAAACGAAATAACAAACGTTCACATTCATAGGCAAATCATATATTTTACTAGCTGACCCGCGCAACTTCGTCTGCGTAAATTTTCCCCATTTTTGCAAACATTTTTCATTGCTGCTCCGCTCCTATTGGTCGTAGCGTGATGTTATAACCTATAGCCTTCCTCGATAAATGGGCCATCCAACAATAAAATAAATTTTTCAGTGCAGCCCAGTAGTTCGTGAGATTATCGCATTCAAACAAACAAACAAACAAACTAGTGGTATGAAAAATAGATGTTGGCCGATTCTCATAGATACCGGATAAGCACAAAAAATTTCATCAAAATCGGTCAAGCCGTTTCGGAGGAGTATGGCAACGAAAACGGTGACACGAGAATTTTATATATTAGATAATGTGTACAAATCGCGAAACTTTATCACTGTAGGCAAAATTAAATGCTTTATCCTTTTCAATATAATGAAAAAAAAAAAATTATGTATATTCTATCCAAATTTATACAATTGTTTCAAAGCATTCTTAAAATGGCACCATACATTTTTAATAAAATACCAGACGAAATTAAAGAAATACTTTTTTGACTAATTAAAAAAAAATAACATCATACCTATTTTTTTGACAAATGTTTTGAAATCATTTGAATGATTTTATAAACAATTGACATTTTATACTATTTTAAGCAAGCAAGATGATGATTCTATAAGACTGTGGTACAAATAAGAAAGAGAAAACAAACAACACCACTGTGACCCATTTTGAATGACAGGTATTCCCAAGTCGTCTTGCGTGATATCGAACTCTGCGAAAATTTCAATTTATTACAACGAATATAGCCAATTATTCACTATTTTTAATAAATGATTTATGGAATCATTATTTATTTAACATTTTAATTGTTATTTTGCTTATGAATAAACGTCTGAACAATTATGTTTCATAAAGCACGCTGTAATAAAAAATGTCATATATCTGTAAGGTGAAACATAGTGATAATTTACTATTTTTATTACTATTTTACATATCAACCCTTAGGATGGCCCACTGCCGGGCACGGGTCTACCCAGTAGAACCTACTGGTATGTAGATCCTGAGGGTAATTGCCATAATCGCCACGCTTGGCGAGCGGGTTGACGATCGCAGTAAGGCTTTAAATACGCAAAGGACGCTGCAGCCCGTCCTCCGGGGTGAAATCCCTTAGTCGCCTTGACGACACCCACGAGAAGAGATGGGGTGGTGCTATTCTTAAGCCGGCACCACACGGCATATTACATTTTGTTGACATTACTATTTTGTATACATTTTATTCTAACTACCCATGTTTAAACAAATAAATATGATTATTATTAATATTATTATTCATTTTTCTCTTATTGATTATAATTATACCATCTGTCTAGTGTCCTAGACACTATTACAGTTATTTCCAACATTCAATTGTGCCCAGTGCGACAGTCAATTAAATTATTTTGGTCCGAAATATTTAAAACGCTTATTATTATACGTCCGGCTAATTACAATAAAAAATGTTGAATAATTTTACAATGTTTGTGCAAGAAAAAGCTGTTACAATGCAAATTTGGCAATTTTCCAGTTTCATGGGAGTTTGTGAGTGTAATGTGGGTAACTTTTTAATGAGTGGCCGGCGTATAATGTCATGTCAGAAACCATTCATTTAGGATTTAAGGAAGAAAATAGAAAGGTAAAAATGTTTTTTAATGTTGCGATGGCATGGGAATATACAAAAGAGAGAAGTGATTTATGTTACTGCACATTTATGCGAATGAATTTCAAATAGGTTAACTGAATAACAATGCTGCCAGGAGAGATTGCGAGAAAATATTTTTCTCCAGCTGTTATACCTCTTTAGTGTGGTAAAGCTTTATATGAAACTCAGACCTTATAGGTCAAGCTGAAGCTAGCTAGAGGTAGTGGCAATATTTTAAAGTGAGTGACATTAGAATATTGATACTTTCTATCTTTGAGGACAAAAAATCTGAGCTCAGCGCGAAAACTTACTGATAGTTCGACTAGTAATTTGCTATTTACTTTTAGTTCCAATGATAGATCAAAAATGGTGAAATCTCTTAGTTCACGTCTGCAACCTAGTACAGGAGTTCGTATTTTTATGAGAGTCCATTTCAATTATCATTTAAATATGCAAGCGTGCAATTACGCTTGCTATATTAGTGGTGCAGTGATTTTCTAATCAGGTATAAGCCAGGGTCAAATATCCTGGCCTTGTTGAAATAAAAAATACGTACCTATTGGCTGAATGAAATAAATGATTTATTTTTCGCTTTACCACGAATAGTAGAGTCCATTCAAATATAACATGAAACACGATATTTAAAATTTCATAGCCATAAGCCCCGAGTCAGTCGCGTTTATTTTTTGTAACTACAACTCGCGAATTTTATTCTCACTGGATGCGTATCTGAATACAGTTTTAATTAAAATTTTCGTACGATTTTATGAACTAGAAATTTAATTATGAGAGCTTTGAACCACGTTTTAAGTGTATTGACAGTCAATTTGTGCGGTTGTTAATTTTATTAAGTGCTTCAGGAAATATTAATTAGGAACGAGTCGAAGTCGATGCGGACAGGTGGTATTGGAAGTGTTTTATAGAACCTCGTTTGAGAGCAATTTTGTAACTTTTGCTACAACTTTTGTGCTTCAGAAACTGTACAATATTCATAATGGGCTTCTTCGGTATATTACAAATATTTAATGCACTGAAATGGTTGGTAATAATAAGTAGAGTACCCAAGCTAATTTTGTAGCCTATATCTAGAACCTGCAACAAAAAGGTGTTGGTAAAACAAGATAATGAGTACTTTTGAGGCACAACTTTTTTTTTTATTCGTGTATTGTTGACACTACTGAATCACTGAACGATACCACTGAGGTGTCGTTTACAATATTTTTTGGTAACCACATCACTGCCAACTAGTGATGTATCTACCTCATGTAGTTATCTTACAAATTATGAATGAATTGATATCGATAAATGCAAGTTTTGTATTAAAACTTCATAACCGTGGTATGGTTTGCAAAAAAAATAGTGGTGTCGATGACAAACGTTTTTATTTTCCCGCCAATTTACCTACTTATTTAAAAAAAAACCGGGCAAAAGCATGTCGGACCATGCTCAATATAGGGTTCCGTAGCCTTGAACAATTGCATCAGCAGAAGAGCGTATGTTCATGGCACTTATGCAACTTTCGGAGCGATTATTTCCAAAAATATTCACTCAATCAAAAAGGTTTATTTAAAACCTTAAAATGTTTTTGAAAGACCTGTCGAATGATGTGCCACACTTTGGCGTTTGATTTTCAACTTCTGTTACATGTATGAAGAAGCTATCAAACTAAGTAGCGGCTACTACAAGACACCTTTTCACCTAATTTCATCAAGATTCATTGTGACCTGTTGATTATGTGTGAGAAAACCTGTGACATAAGGACGGACAGACAAACAGACATGACGAAACTATAAGGGTTCCGTTTTTGCCATTTTGACTACGGAACCCTAAAAAACGAGACTTGTTACTGGTATAAGGACTGACCATCACTGAATTTTGTCATCTACAGTTTTGTAGCATAATGTTGATTCTACATACACTGAAGTAACTGTTTACCAGTAAGCAGGTCGTATACCTAATATTCCTTTATGAACATGCCAGAGGTCTAGTAACAAAATGCTTATCTACATTGATGAAAATAACGTTGTATATTGACTCTATCAGTGGCATCATTCCAGAAGGTAGCAAAAGACAAAGTTCTCTCACAGAGTCAGTTCAAATGGAATGGATCGATGAGTTCATGGAACACGGAAAACAGTTGTTGGAAAACAAAAGTTTGTATTACTCGTATGTATATAAAATACTTGCATTCAAAAAGATTGAAATAAAAGTGTTCGACTATTGTTACCAGTACCTAGTTTATTTTGCAAAAGCTTTGACAAATTAACTGGTACTATAGTTACATTTTTATTTTTCAATAAAATTTATTGAATTCTATTTTTTACATATTTTTGACTACCTATTTCTATAGCTCTATCCATTTTGTTGATTGTTTAGGATTAAAAAAAAGAAAGTACGCTATAGCTAAAAAATAAATAGATACCTACGTTTTTTACAGACGACTCCCGCATTAGGGTAACTAGGTAAGCTCAGTATCGCGGGGGGCTATACAAACATTCAATTCCCGTGAATTGAATGTTTGTAAGTATACCCAGACTTGGAATAACAATTTGTAGATCATACAAAATGGTGTACGAGTCAGGAATCGAACCCGAGAGGTCGTCTCTTGCGTAGCAATTGCACACACGCACGCACTACCTTCAATCTGAGCATAATCATAATATTGATAGGGTTCGGACTTCGGACACAGACCTACTCTCTGAGATAGAGCGTCGATGACGAACAGATGGTTTCGAATTTTTGGTTCTAAAATCGCGGTTTCCTCATAAAATTTTCCTTCACTAATCATGACACTCGTGTCGTTTTCTTGGACTTTGAACCTCTGCCAATGGACCTCCACTGATCATATACATTTATTTTTTCGATGATTACTTTCAAAATACGACTCTGAAGTTTGCCCATTGAATTTATAAACAAACAGCTCAAATCTTAAACACAAAATCTCGAAAGTCACGAAAAATAATATCTCAACAATTTTATGTGTTCTTTCTTTTAAAACTACGGAGTTTCTAACAATGCCAGAGTACAATACCACTCATAGCGAAAGCCTTAAATATCAAATGAACACCTCAGAGTGCGAACTCATCGAAACTAGTCGCATTAAGTAGTACAACTTATCTCAGAATCGGTGGAAACTAAAGCCGTACTTTCACTATTCGAAGTGTTCTATTCTGTTCTCAAGTTTCACTGAACAATACTTGTATTAGATTATCAATTATGAGGATGCTTTCAACGACTTTAGAAGGCGTGTTTTCTTTGTTTGTTTCCTTTGCTTATGTCCTTCAGTTTACAGTCAGATAAATATGTGACATTAGTATTAGTTTTATTGCTTCACTGCTTCCTTATTCCAACTTGATCTAGCGTTTCTTATTTACCCGACTGCTCAATTAGGAGGGTTATGTTTTTTCGGTGTAAGTAGGTTTGTATAATGTAATATAATAATATACACAACGTCATCTGATCCCAAACTAAGCAGAGCTTGTACCATGGCAATCAGACAACTGCTAAAAATACCTACTTTTATATTTTATAAATACATACATATAGAAAAATTACACTCAGACACAGAATACATCGTGCTCATCACACAAAGTTTTATCCTGAGTGGTAATCGAACCCACAACCACCGGTTCACTAACTGCTAAACCAATAGTAATACATAATAAACTTTGGTTTTATTTGAAGGCTGTACCGCGCGCTTTTTCGAAGAATAATTAGAACTTGTAAAAAAAAAATGCTCGACCCCCTCCCGCCAAATCGTCTTTGGTAATAAACTAATGGCGCCTATTGAAACTGATATTTATACCATCAATAGATGGGAAGAAAACCTATCGGGTTTTCGAAACGCACTAATGACAAAGACGGCGCCATTCGTTTATTACCAAAGACGATTAAGCATAAGAGACAGTTAACGACAGTGGCAAATCCAGGATTGTCTTTTGGGGGGCTTGAACCAGATAGAGACGTTGTTGCTCCACTTACACGAATCGAATGGGTGACGGGTGAATGATTTTAGGACCCGTCCCCCTTGGAATCCGTCACTGGTTAACGGTAAGTTATTGAGACTGGCCATTTAACTATCAAGCTATCTGTTACAATCTGTTTTGTACATTCTAAGTATCAACACATAAAGTTATACTTGGATATTTTGTAACACATTGTCGGAATCGTATAATCCATTTTGCTAAAAGCATCCACAGTTAAAGTTGTTCACAAACATCATTGAACTACTTCCAGATCCCGAATGTAGCTAGAATTTAAACCAACTTTGAATTGCCGGTACGGGATAATGACTGCCAAGATATATGGCGGTAACTTGGAGATTGCCAACGAATACTGTTAGATAACCTAAATCGTTTATTTTCTGTGTAGTTTTAAAGCTGTAATTATATTGAACAAACTAGTTTTTATCGACTATTGTGTGATTGAAACTAGTTTTTTATAACCGAAACCGACACTTCGTCGTTAGCAGTACGATGCATCGAACATGCCTGCGGGTCAATTCACGTATTTAATGCAGTGCAGTTGCAGTTAAGTTTCGATTAAAACGGCCATTTTCGTATTTTTGTAACTTTGGGATCGATTTTAAAAACGCTTGCGCATCGTACTAGGATGTCGTTATTGCGAGAGTTTCTCGTTTCTCGAGACGCATACTTGACGCAGGCGTATTTGGGATCGATCCTAAAGTTACAATAATACAAAAATGGCCATTTAAATCGAAACTTAACTGCAACTGAACTGCAACTGCACTGCTTTGAATACGTGAATTGATCCCCTGATTGCAGTGCGAACAACCCGAATTAGGTTTCGGTTAGTTTCGGCAGAGTGACAGTCGACACCGAAACTAAGCCGAAACCAGTTTTTAGATGAGACTAGGCCGAAACCGAATGAAATTGGCAGTACACTAATTGTTTTTGATTGAAAAAGGATTGTTTTTTTTGTTTAATTTTGCTACTTTTTATAACTTCACATAAAAAGTCAGAACTATTGTATGTACACTATATAGCTGAATTGGTAGCTGGTTTAAGCGCGCTAATCACAAAAGGCATTGAAAATTACACAATGAATTTTTTTAGGTAGATTGAATCTTGAAGAAGTTTATACGTTACGTTGATTGAGACCCGACCTACGAGCGCAAAGTCGTTTCGGTACAAAATTTCATAATAAATACATGTAATCATTTATTACTTACGTTTTTTTAAAGACGACTTCCGCATTACGCTACAAGCCCTGTGTCGCGGGGGACTTTACAAACATACAAGTCACGGACACAAAGTACACCTAGACTCGGAACAACAATTTGTGGATCACACAAAGTGGTGTCCCGTGTGGGAATCGAACCCACGACCTCTTGCGTAGCAGTCGGACACACTCCCACCGCGCCACAGAGGGAGTAAAGTAAAACGGTAATAGAAACCACAAAACAACTTCCACGTTTTATCTTGAATATCACCAGTTTAACAAAAGAGGAAGTTATACGGCAGGTACCTACAGTTAAATGCTCTGAGTTAACTGCGAGTGCGTCATGAGATTGCATTTCTAAGAATTATAGCCGATTGAGGCTGCCAACTTGCCAACTGCTACCACTGTTATTGTACCTGGCTGAACAACCAGAATATCTGTTAATGTGAAACGAATGCTGGTCATCTTAAAAGGTTACCGTTAGATCAATCTCAAGAGAGATAGGTCAACTAAGCTGTAACCCTTTTATTTATAATATACTAGTGTATGCCTGCGGCTTCGCCCGCGAGTATGCCAGATTGTTACCAAAATATTTTAAGGGCAAAGTTTCATACTAACTTTGCACCCCCGTTTTACCCCCTTAGGGGGTGAGTTTGCAAAAATCCTTTTTTAGTACTCCCCTACGTTATAAAAGGGTTCCTTTTATTATGTAGGGGAGTCTCTACGTAATAAAAGGAACCCTTTTATAACATTATATCATATCATATCATGATATCAACCCATATGATGGCCCACTGTTGGGCACGGGTCTCCCCAGTAGATCCTGGGGGTAATTGCCATAACCGCCACGCTTGGCGAGCGGGTTGGCGATCGCAGTAAGGCTTTAAGTACACAGAGGACGCTGCTGGCCGTCCTCCGGAGTGAAATCCCTTAGTCGCCTTGACGACACCCACGGGAAGAGATGGGGTGGTACTATTCTTAAGCCGGCACCACACGGCATTATAACATAGGGGAGTAATAAAAAAGGATTTTAAATCTTAAAAGGTTTTAGTTCGGCCAATCTCAAGAGAGATAGGTCAATTAAGAAGTAACCGCCTTATTTATTGACCGCAGCTTTGTCCGCGTGGGTGCCAGATTGTTAACAAAATATATTTTAACGGCAAAGTTTCATATTAACTTTTAAGTACTCCCCTAGGTTATAAAAGGAACCTTTCTGCAAAATGTCAAGTTTCTAACCCTTATAGTTTAGGCCCTGCGTTGATATGTCAGTCAGTCAGTCAGCTTCTCCTTTTATATATATTTATATAGATTAATAATAGGGCAGCAGTTTTGTTTCCCGTTATTCATAGGAAATACGATAATAACAAGTACAGCATGTTTTAAAATTGTGTTTTATTAATTTTTCAAAGAAACTTAAGTAAAAAAAAAAGCATTTTATTCATTGTTTAAAGAGATTAGGTAAAAGAAGACAAACAATGTTATACTTTAAATCTTTATCAAATAAATAAGGGGATGAAATTGTACCTACCTAGTCGTATGCATTAATTCAAGCAAATTGTCTATTCCCTCACTCTTAGTAGATGCTGGACCGACAGCATAATCTGCTTTCCGAAGGACAGAGGGTTTTTAGAAAATGAAAAAAAAAACCGTGCTCAGTGAAGGGAACTTTAGACGGAGCCGTTGCCGTATGAAAAAAATCCGATTCGAATCTGCAATAGCAGAAGAATGTATGTTCATGGCACTTTCACCCTTTTGTTAAGAAACGCAATTCTTCGGCAATAACACAATGATGGTACCTATATATACGATTATATCCGAAATAATTTTAAGTATTTGTTAATCGCTACCTTTTAATTTTTTTTCGAAACTACAAGAGTTCCATGTTGGCTACGGAACCCTAAAACTCAAAACAGACGCAATACAGGTAAACTGACATACAATACTAATAAACGCATTAATTACGATCCAGCAGCCATATAAAACAGAATGGAAAAGTTTTAAAATGTAAAATAAATATGTCTTAATTCAGCTTTAAATGTATATTGAATATTAATGATAAACAAAAATAAATTTCTGGAAAAGTAATTAAAAATAACTCAAAATACGGTCATTTGTATCCCACCCTACCGTAACGTGGTTTAATATTTTAATAACGAGTGTATTCCAGGGATTAAATATTTCGGTCCATTTTGTTTCAATATCGTGTAACTGCGGTTTTTATTGATTACATTTTGTAATGATGAATCATCAATATTCGTATAAACATAGAAATTTGAAATAAAAGCTGAAATGTCTGTTTGTTATGTCCAAATAACAGGTTTTTAGCAAATTTGTATATTAAAAAGGTGTGTGTTTGTTAGACTGATATCGGAAACGAATGAAGGAATTTCGAAGTGAATTTTATTGTCTATAGAGAGTTTTATAAGTCGTAATCAAGGTTACTATAACTCAAAACTCAAAACTCTGTTAGTTATAATTTAAAACGAAAAAAAAAATACATCTATATTAGATTTAAAGAATTCTCTGTTTTAAAGTTTACTAATACTATAAAACTGAAGAGTTTGTTTGTTTGTTTTTGTTGAACGCGATAATCTCAGGAACTACTAATTCGAATTGAAAAAATATTTTAGTGTTGGATAGCTCATTTATAGAGGAAAGCTATACGCTACATAACTATATATAAGCTATAGCTACAACCAGTAAAAGCTGAGCATCAATGAAAAATGTTGCGAAAACGGGAAACATGACGCAGACAAAGTTGCGTTGGACAACTAGTACTTGCACTGAGTCACAGAAGACTCTGTGGCTATCCAGTAGACTGAAAAATTATAAATTATCAGATACATAGGTTACCTTCTATTAGAAAAGTCACTTTGTTCCATGAGTCAGAGAGCACATGAGGACATCCTGCGCGTCAGAGTCAGATTTTAATCAGGGAGGGAGAATAGAAAATATTATATTTGTGGAAACAAATATGCACTTTAATACGTAGTCGACTAGCCTCAGTAAAGCTTGACCGCTGTGACTGTAATCGACTGGAAAAGCCTCTAATTCGTAAGCAATCTTATGCCCACGTATATTCCAAAATATCGATAAAAAATCCGAAAGCATAGATTTATCAGAGCAGACAAGCAGATTCTCATTCGTCTCAATTATGTAGACGGGCCATCTGTCAATCAGACCTCCCGATGGAGTGATTCGTTACAGATTTCATTGGAAGAAAAAATAAAGAGAATTATTTGATGAATTCCTTGGTTTTGATAGTCCATCACACTTAAGTGAGGGTAGGATGAATATCAGTCAATTCATTCTATTTAGTAACGATTAGGAATTTTCTTTAGTGAATTTGGGTTGTTGAATATTCAGGGATTGATCAGTAATGCAAAGCACAGCGTAGATACAGAAGAAAAGCTTCAAACGAAGGACACGCAATCTTGAATTACTTAGTTGCTACACACCAAAGCAAGGGTCGGGCGGTAAAACCGAATGTATGTGGATGAATGTTCGGGAAAAAAGCCGCTCGGCTTTGGCGAACACGTACACTAGGCCGAATGACAGCGGGTCGGCATCAATTGGCACAGCTCCGCGATAAAACCGAATAGGTACCTATGTGCAATGACGTTTTACATATAGTCGCGTTTTACCGCACTCTGTTGTTGCTAGAAAATTGCCTCTAATGCACTTATTTTGAGCGAGACGCTTAGATAGTCTTTTATATGAGAGTGAATGAGAGAACATTATCGCAATCGCTGCCGTCGCCGCGCGCCTGTTTTACATGACGTAATGTTAGCCTATGACGCGTCTATATGTCTATTTGTAAAACGTCTTTGGGTATGTGTAGATAAATGTGCCGGTCCGAATCAATCCGATCAGCATTTGATAATGAAACCAAACATGTGTAATAGTTGCTGTAATAGATGTGGTCGGCACTTTTGGTTCGCAAATACTGGCGACCAGCGTATGTGTGTAGCAACCCTGAGCGTTGTAATCGAATAATGTGTGCGTTGGTCAAGCACATGTTCTTTCTGTACTCATGTGTTTTATGTCCTAGAGTGATTTTTTTAATTAAAGTTCCGTACCTCAAAAAGTAAAAAAAGGAACCCTTAAAAGATCACTCTTTTGTCCGTCTGTCCGTGTGACACCACCGATTTTCTCAGCAACGGGTGGATCTAGCAAGTCGAAATTTATACGAGATACTGATATTTTCACGAGTATAGTATACAAATATAAAATTTGTATTTTTTTTTTTTATGTTGGTTATTTTTTTATTGATTATCTACCATTTTTTAAATGTATTAGGATTTAATCATTTATTTTCTTATAATTATTGTATTTTTTGTTTTGGATTTTGTATTATGTATTATTATTAATGTCTGAATAAAAATAATATTATTATTATAATTCTGTATATTAAGTGACCTTCAACATGTTCAATAGAATAATACAATACTAATTCACAGACTTCAGTCATTCATATCACAAAACACAGGAGTGACAACAAAAGCCTGCGATGAGACCGAATCTCATTAAAAACAGCTGCGATACATAAAAAACTTGTTTACAAAACCCTTTCATGGTGATAAATGCATATTTCATAACGGTTCGATAAATCATATATGAGCGGTACTGCCAAAAAAGTCCACTGACCATAACTTACGAAATTTTAATCATGAGTTAAGCAAGTTGGTACGAGTTGAAACTGAATAATGATGTAAGCTTGTTTATCTTAGTGTTATTAATTTACCTGTGGTTTTGAGAACAAATGATTGCAGCAGGGTTTTTTCAGATTTGAAAAAAAAATAAAAAGTGTTATAAAAATAAAGTAGATATCTCTCTTGGTGATGTACTATAAGTATGTCTGTAACGCTTTGCAAGCGGTTGCAGGTTAGGTTCCGACGTGCAAAAAGCGTTTGGCCCAAAAATATTTTTTCCCGAACCCGGTTAAATATTGTTACCCTTTCCTTAAAGTAGAGGAGCCCTGTAAGAGATATTAATATTAGCTCTTTATATAGTGACGTCTTGAGCAGTCGATCAAAATATTTATTAAAAAAAAAAGATCAATAGAGATACTCGAGCGGATTAGATTATCTTACAGATGGTTCAGTTTTATATTCTAGACACACTGATCTAATATTCCAATAATTATGTGGAAGTTTTTTTAAAATCTGACAATGTTTTATTTTTAAATTTCTAAAAGACCGCCACGAACTTGCGGCTTGTTTGAATCGTAAGTCTTTCGAATCGGCATTTCTTTTGGATTCACTTTACATCCCCGTTCCATGCGAGAAAATATTTTTTTTAGGATCTGTAGCTGACAACCCAAGGGGGATTGGCATCTACAGATTTTTTTTTAATATTCTCTATTTCTCCATATTCTATATAACCCCCCTTCCCACCATTGAAAGAACGCACATCCTAAACCTTTTTTCTTTGCACCATAATAATCTTCAAAATCAAATAGGTCCCCACGGCGCTCGAGCAAGTCCAAATTAAGCACGTTGGCCCCCTCAACTATTAATGTAAACATGCATTTTCATAAAAAAAAATGCTTATCCAGTCAATTGAGAAAATAAGTTAGCACCTATTTAAAACTATCAAAACTTACCAGCAGTTATTTCAAAAGAAAAGACATCTTGACTAACTCATCAAGACAACTGTCAAGAGTCAATACGAATTCCTGACAGCTTTGATATGTTGGACAACTTGTCTTTTGTTCTATTTTTGGAATCTTAGGGCGAAAATACACATTTTATTTATATTTTCCCGTTTTTGTAACATTTTTCATTGCTGCTCCGCTCCTATTAGTCGTAGCGTGATGCTATATAGCCTATAGCCTTCCTCGATAAATGGGCTACCCAATAGAGAAAGAATTTTTCAATTCCTGAGATTACCTATTCACCTTCAGCTATATAATATTAGTATAGACTATAAATGTTAGGGATGGACAACCCTTATCACTTAGGGGTATGAAAAATAGATAGTGGCCGATTCTCAGACCTACTGAATATGCATATAAAAATTCATAAAAATCAGTCTAGCCCTTTCGGAGGAGTATTGTAACTAACATTGTGACACGATAATTTTATTTTTATGAAGAAGGTACGCTAGCTAACTAAAAGGTCACTTCATAGTATTAGTACACTGATAAGAGACAGCAATTTTAAATGCCGAATCGAATGACCGTCCTGTGTATCCTTATTTGACACTTAAGATAAATGTTACACAAGTAAAGACTTCCATTTAATTTTGTCAAATTACCGTGAAATAATAAAATGAAATCAAATGTTATCCTTGTTACACAAGTAAAGACTTCCATTTCATTTTGTCAAATTACCGTGAAATGATAAAATGAAAATCGAATGTTATCCTTGTCACACAATAAAGACTTCCATTTCATTTTGTCAAATTACCGTGAAATGATAAAATGAAAATTGAATGGAAGTCTTGTTGTTGTCGGAGGTGTCCAGCGTCCAGTAGGTACTATAAAAGTCAGTGTCATTAATTTTGATTTACTGTCATGCAACTAGCAAGCACGCTACTGTTCTGTTTTACAGGCATGATGTATTTTCGCCATTACTCCCAGTTGGTAAGTAAGAACAAACTAGTGTTATGCCAAAAATGCGACGGGTGGTATAGATTGGTATCCGCACGTCATTCCCTACGGAAGGAAGCGTCATACGGATATCCGCGCATGACACAGGAGGAGACAGGACGGCTACAGAAGGGACGGAGGATAATTCGCATGTGTTATAGTTACTATTAGGTCAGCGATGGCCGTTTTGGGATCTACGGGTGCTATTTTGAGCGATTTTAATGGTAGTTGGAGGAAAAATTATGAAATTTTCGTAACGTTTGGTATTATGTTTTATTACCGATTGTGCAAGAAGGAGAGTTATGTTTTTTGGGTGTATGTATATCTATTTCCTTGGCATGCTCTAATGGTTTAATGGATTCGAGCTTGAGAGGCATCGTTAGATTTGTTTTAGTTGTGGGTACACTAAAATTAGAAAAAAATAAACAATGGGTTTTTAGCATCAAAATACTTCAGATATTAATTTTGAGCAGTCGGGTATTTTGTTTTGTAATAATTTAGCTTGTTTTTTTAATCGAATCATTAAAGTTTATTGTTTGATTAAGTTTAAGGTATTGTTTTTAATATACCTGGTGGAATTAATGTAAGATGTTATCAAATTTTTCAGAAGAAGTGCTCTGAATTATTCAAAAACACCTTTAGAGAGTACAGTATATAATATTTCACATAGATAGGTATATGTTTTTGTCCTTGTTGCTTATAAGAAGTTTAATAAATGGATGCGACTTTGACTCTATTTCCATTCAGAACCAAAAATTCAAATTTTTTGTAAGATGTAGAACACATTAGATACATCACCACATCACATCACATTGTCATCACATCATATTGTGGTTCTGCAGTTAGTTTGTATCTTGTTTTGTCTGTACTGATTGGTTTTAAACTTTTATTTACCCGACGTTTACACGACGGTAAATAAAAGGGTCGTTTCCTATCAATATTTCACGCGATTATGTCACGCTAATATTCTAATATTATCTGTACTGTTTTTCTACTCAGTCGATTAAGCATTTTCATTATATAAAAAACTTTCTTTTAAAATACATATTAATGTTGTCTATTTTTTATGTTTGATTTAATTTATAGCTGAAAAGTTTTAATATAAAACATTACGGTTTACTGTTCGCAGTTGTGCCCGAATTTATTTATAGACAGCATTTGATACAACGACTTTTATTTGTTTTGAATTACTTTTTTAAATGGTTCTACATTTACGTAGGTACCCATAAAAATGGCCTTTAAATTAGCGAAGTTATGCAATAGCTCAGGTCCAGCTCTCCGTACCTCAGTGTAATAATAAATGTTTTTTTAGATTTATATTTAAAAATGTAATTTAGGTATAAGGTTATATAAAAGTTACAGTTTTTTTTAACAACATTTTGGTTATAAAAGTAGCTTTATACCTAATTTCAAGATACCTAAAAAGGTAAAGGAACAGTTAGTTAGATTTATTCAAACCAACCCGCCTAAAAATATGGAATCCCCTTTATACCAAGATATCACGCAGTCGGAGGCAATAATTAATTTCGATGAACATAATACACTGACGGACTTATAAACTGCATCAAAGTAATAGACGACTTTGAAATAAATATTTTAACCAAGTATGCAAACTTTCTATACAGATTTAAATTGAAACCTCTAGATTGGTTCGTGAACTTTAAAACAGCGTAGGATCATATCTTTAAGTTTAAGTTTATGTACTGGAAAGGACCTTAAGACCTTTTTTGAAGAAAAAACAGAAATTTAAGGAAAAATTGTTTAATTAAAAAATTGGTTTTAACAATAGACACAAACTTTATGCAAGGGTTTATTTGTGTTTTAATAAGGTGTATTACCCCCACGTGCCCTTATTACGGATTCTAATCGGTTCCGCATAGATTTTATAAGGGTTTTTAAAAGATCTTGCGGAATATTGTCCCATTCTTCTGAAAGTGCTGTTCTTAGTGCTGCCACTGTCGTAGGCGAAGGGTTTCTCGCATACAGCTCTTTTTAAATTGTCCCAAACATGCTCGATGGGATTAAGATCCGGGCTGCGTGCTGGCCAATTCATTGTACGTATCCCAACCTCTTCGCAATAATGTTGAACTTGTGCAGCTGCATGCGGCCGGGCATTATCCTGCATTAAAGTAAAATTTTCGCCTATGAATCCCATGTAAGGCACCACGTGATCTTCTAATATCTCTGTTATGTAGCGATGTGCTGTCAAACCCCCTCTATTACCGTTTTGACGGACCATGTCTATGAACACAAGTTCTGTTCGCCCGTTCATCGATATGCCACCCCAGACCATACATGAACCGCCTCCAAAAGGAACACGCTCCTCAATGCAACTTTGAGCATATCGCTCCCCACGTCGACGATAGACTCTTCTGCGACCATCTGCACCATATAAACATGTCCTACACTCGTCCGTGAACAATACAGAGGCCCACTGCTCTTCTGTCCAATTCAGGTGATGACGCGCAAATCTTAAGCGAGCTTGTCTGTGAGCTGCAGACAACTTTGGACCATTTGCTGGTCTAAAAGGGGTGATAGCCGCTTCCTTTAACCTTCTTCTTATTGTTCGTGCACACACGTTTTTTCCACGCACTTCATTAAGCTCGGTTTTGATGTTAACTGACGTGAGGAAACGATTTCGCAGGGAAGTTGTAACAATAAATCGGTCATCACGACCTGTGGTTGCTCGAGTTCTGCCTGTACCACGTCTCCTCCTGTAAGAACCTGTCTCTACAAACCTTCTGTATATTCTACAAACCGTAGACTGGTTTAAATTTAAATTTCTACCAATCGTTCGTTGATCCAAGCCCTCCCGCACCAATGCTACAATTTGTGCCGCTTGTTCGGACGAAGTATCCATATTATGGTTCAAAAACTCTCGATGTGTTAAAAAACTAACCCAACAATTATGCTGGTAACAATAATTCAATTGACCAAACAAAAAAAATCAATGAGAATTAATTTAAAACTTTGCTATAAATAACACGCAAATCTGATACTACGAGTAAATTTTCTTTTCCCGGCTATATTCATTTGTTTTACCGCAGTTCTATTTTTAAATTTTTTTTTTTTTAAGATTAAGAGCCTGTCTTTCCATATTTATATAATTTAATCTAAAAAGTTTGCATACTTATTATAAAAAATCCTTTTAGAGTAAACCTGAACTTTGATGCAGTTTATGAGTCCGTCAGTGTACTTAACACATATTTCTTGCAATCTTGTTAAAATTGAGATATAGTCCTTGTGATGGTGAGTTACTATTACTTAAAATTACCAGTACGTAATTAAAAAAAATGTCACGTAATAAACCGAATACAAAGTTAACAGTAAGTACGTGACTGACAACACGAGCCCGCAAAATTAATCTCCATTAAAGCAGCGTTAATGCACTCGCTGCAGTGGCTCTTTTAAACGGATTACAGACCTTAAATTAATTAAATTCACATAGTTTTATGCTAAAACGTACGGATTCTAAAGTGGATTTAGGAAAATTTTCTATGTTGACCGAAGTGGTTTTGTTAGTAAATGGGCATTAGTTGTTATACAATTACAAGCTATAGCGATGTAAGAACTCATTTACAGAAACGCGGGCCGTCGCGCGTTGCGTGTGGTGTAGCGTGTAGCGTCACGTTGGACGTTTTTCCTGTTTACTGAGGGGCAGCGCGTGAAGTGGCACTTATCATCTGACGCGTAAACACAAAGATCATTGTTGTCATAGATATGCGAGACGAGAAGCGTGGCGGTGCCCGCCGCGACGCCAGCCTCGTGTAGCGAAGCACGCGGCAGCTATCGTTACGCAGCACGCAGCGGGCATCGCTGTGGCGCACGCGGGGTACTAAATAATTCATGTTTAACATGGAATTTTAGTATACAAGGAGTTAAATGGTATTAAATAATTCATTTTTAAACATAAGTAGAGTTTTCTTTAAAAAAAGTCGAGTGTGGGTTGTGCGATTTCCAAATAAGAGTGGCAGAAGGTTCTGTCAAGGGCATCGCATCTTCTAGAACTGCCGCTGCGTGCTTCGCCGCGTGCACCGCTGCGATAAACGTCGCGAGCTCCGCACAAAAAACTCTCAATTTCAAACAAATGCGTGTATAATAGCTTCTCCGTAAGCGCACTCACACAACACTATATGTTTGTATTTAGTGCGGGCCGCGCCACCCAACGCCACGCGCGACGCCGCGCGTCTCCGTAAATTAGGCCTTAAGTTGGTAAAGGACTTTAATAGCCAAATTTATATCGAACACTCATGGCGATCAGAATGTTATTTTTTTCTACGCACGCACATATAGATATCGTCGCAGACGCGATGTATCGGAACAAGATGGACCAAAGTCAGAGCAGTGCCACGCTCATGGGCTGCGGATGCTCGTTTTGTGCGCGCGCGTGTGCAGGTACAAAAGTCGCGGCACATACATGAGGGTTGCTTCTGTAGCCTCTTTATTTTATGTAAATACTAGCTGTGCCGCGCGGTGTTACCCGCAGTTTATTAGCCTATGTGTTAATCCAGGGTGTCAGCTAACTCTATACCAAATTTTATTAAAATCGCTCCAGCCGTTTAGACGTGAAGAAGTAACAAATATACACACTCACATACTCACAAAACTTTGTGAAACAGTGTGATTACAGTTAAAAATTTCACATGCAGTTATTCATTTGAATGCCGTACTAACACGTAGTTGATCTCATGACCACCTACGTAATTAGACCAATTACATAGTCAGCACTTAATAGGTTAATGTACATTATCCGCAAATAAGTATACTGTAATTACACAGTATACTTTTTTTGAGAATATGTTCCATATTTGATTATGAATTCTCACTAATATTGTGAAAGCGAAAGTGAGTTTGTTTATTACCTTTTCACGACTACACGCCTGAACTGTCTTACTGAAATTTGACGAGAACAGTGTTATCGTTGATACTCTTCATCGCGTAGACCGGCAGAGCCGCAGGTGGAAGCTAATACATATGTCACTATATAAGTCAAGTCAATCATGACGTCACAAACACCGAAAGGGAAAATATTTTTGTCTAATAGGTCTCGCTCTAATTCCAGCTACTGCCATAAATAACGTTCCGTTTTACGACTACACCTTACAAAGTTTAAGGTATCGATGTCCCTCTTTTACGATAGCTTTACGATTACTGTTACAAATCTTGAAACGATTCCAATCCTTTCGATGTTTTCATCGAATCGATTTTTATGTTGAATAGTTTTATTGATATTGGAAGGCAAAGAAGAGATAATAGTCGTAAAATCGAAGTTGTAGTTAGGTTTGGGAGTTCGATGGCATTTTAGCTAAACGGTATTACTGTAATAATACCTACTTATATTTAGTAGTGCTTTAGATATTTTAGGAAGAAAATTTATAACAATGTCGAATAGAAAGTTCTGGAACTTTAAATAAAAATAAACTATTAATCTTATCCTTAAAGTGAGTTTGTTTGTTATGCTTTCACGTTTAAGCCGCCGAATGAATTTAGATGATATTTAGTATGAAGACAATTTGGGTCCCAGGGAAGAACATAGACTAGTTTTTTTCGCGTCAAGCGACATCCACTTGGGCTTAGCCGGGGGGAGGGGAGCTAGTAATTTATAAAAAAATTAAGTCCCAACTTATTCATTTACACATCGACGAAATTTCACAGAGGTAATTCAATACGCGTATGTTTTTCGAACACAATTTTAAAAGCTAGATTGACCCTATGATAAATTATAAAATTATATATACTACGGGTCTTAATCGCTTGAATAATTTAAAACCGTATTGCAACGGCCGTTGTCGCCTGTAGACAGTCTAGCTATGACCGCAGCCGTAGCAATACGGTCGAAACGTCCCTTAAATTATTTTTACCTTAAATTATTCACGCCATTATGACCCATATTTTTTTTTTCAAAAAGAAATGTTAAAAGTTCGAACATGATAGCTAAGCACAAGTTTCAAAATAAATAGAACAATTTGTTAGTGACAAATTTAACTAGGGTGTTTTATAACAAAGCGAAAGGGGAAACTGCAACACACCGTCGGCTCTGCAGTCTTGTATTCTATGCCAAAACTATACGCGAACACGACAACATGTCCATATTTTGAGTTGGTATTTCTATAATACTAAAATCTAAATGAGAGAAATTTCAATCTCTCTACATATTACCAGAGAAACATCGTGCATGAAGAAGTTTAGTGTAAGGGCCGTTACATACAGAAGCGTGACACCGGCTCCACACATTGGCCCCAACGTCGCTGTACGTCTCTATGCCAGTCGTCCACCAACATAGCGTTGGCGCCAACGTTGGGACGAGCGTTATTCTAGATCCACTCGTTGGACGAATGGTGTTGGGACCGACGTTGGGGTCAACGTTTGGCGCCGATGTGATAGAAATGCCGTCTTAAAATGTCAATAATGTCTAACTTTTAAAAGTCAAAAGATTACATTACGAATGTGGAATGTTTAGGATATCATGACGTCATAGTTGTCGAATCATTTAGTGTTTGTTTTGATGACTATAAATTATTAAATAGTTTAATTACTTATTTATTCAGATTTGTTAAGACCTACTATTACCTGATTAGTAAAAAAAAATATTTAAAAACACACAAATGTTGTAAACAGTAGTAAGTACGAGTCCGAATTGAAAAAATATTTTACTGATGGATAGCCCATTTATCGAGGAAGGCTATAGGCGGAATAACATAACGCTATGACCAATAGGAGCGGAGCAGCAATGAAAAATGTTGGAAAAACGGGAAAAATTTACGCATAAGAAGTTGCGCGAGTCAGTTAATTTGTTATAAATTGGGATGATGTATCCTTCCTATGGATGATGTATTCTTCCTATGGAGTAGAACCTACATATTTTTAATACCTATTTAAAAACCCTTTAAAACGTCCGAAATTTCTGGCTTATACTGAATAGCATAACATTTTCTCTTGATACTTTTGCCAAATAAAACGGCAATTTATGTAGTCGTTTTCCCACCACACAGGGAATTCTGTAATATAATTCCGACACAATAGCTCCAGCGGGATTCGGTCTTAATTTGTACAGCGAACATCGTTGACAGTTGTGCTTAGAGTACGGTGCACCAGAACAAGGGGGAAGGGGAGGGGTAGCCCCGACTTTGTTATTGCTCAAGTTCTGCGATAAACATATGTGACTCATTGTCTAAACTTCCCATGAGTAATGGGCGTTTACAGCTTTTAAAACTGTCCGGACAGCGCTTCAAATGAATACGCAGAACTTTCAACAATGTGCGGCAAGTATATTTCTATACTTCGTAGGATTAAAGAGGGTTTTTTGAATAGAATATTTTTTATTTGTACCTACATAAAAATGGCTTGCTAGTATCAGTTTTTGCGCCGTTGAACAGGGAAATATGTTTTATCATTTTATTTTTGCGATACGATTTGTAATTTTGTTGGCGTTCTTTGGAGATACTTTTTATTATCTTTTACAATTGTGTTAATATCAAACTAAGGTCGTTCTATTTTGCCTTTGATCATAATTTCTGAGAAAATATATATTAAGCTTTCTGTTTATTTATTATCTTTATTATCTAATGTTAATGAAAACTGGGAGTTTATTGCGTATATTCTAAGAAATATTTGTCCAAAATGAAACTCGAATAATATGTACCTGTTGCTAATCTATACTTTTAATATTTAACGCTGAAAAGTATGTTGTTTTGTTTGAATGCAATAATCTCAAGAACTACTGGGTCTAATTAATGAATTATTTCACTGTTCGTTAGCCCATTTATCGAGGAAGGCTATATGCCATATAACATTACGCTACGACCAATAGAAGGGAAGCAGAAACGAAAAATGTTGCAAAAACAGCGTAGTTATGCAGGTCTCACTTAAACATCTTATCTATCTATATATTAGGAGCTTGTGCTGATCTTTTCAAGTGGGCCTTCATAGTGAACATTAACATATTATACGAAACACACTGGTTAATAATTACTGTAAAAAATACTTGATGATTTTAAAAGAGTAACTCATGACATAAGTTTCTTGGCAGCTTATTATCATGAGCTTAGCACTTGGAAGTTAAAGCTGCTGCCTAACTTCATTTTGTTTTTTTTTCAAATGAATCCTAATTTTATTATCTATACTAATATTATAAAGCTAGTTTGTTTGTTTGTTTGTTTGTTTGAATGCGGTAATCTCAGGAACTTCTGATCAGAATTTAAAAAATCTCTCACTGTTGGATAGCCCATTTATCGAGGAAGGCTATAGGCTTATATAACATCACTACGACCAATAGGAGCGGAGCAGCAATAAGAAATCTTGCAAAAAGAGGGAAAATTTACGCAGACGAAGTTGTGCAAGTCTGCTAGTTATTTATAAGTATGTATTCATTTGACGTTTTCAAACAATGATTGACTTGGTTTTACGAAATAAAAATATTTGAGTTTGTCATCTCCATTTAGATATACATAGCGTTAGCTTATTGTATGGATATGCATGCACGCATGCCTGCAATTCACACTTGACCGATAGCTGAAACGAAATGCAACCCGCCCCCCCCGTCGTAAGCATGTTAGATCCGGCACTGCCATTTGCCTGTCTTGCCCCCCCTCCCCCCAGAAAGTAAACCTCGATCCGCCCCTGCCTAAGCCCAAGCTAAATCGGGATATTGTGTATCAAATATAACACTTCACAAACTACTTAAGCTCCAATATTACTACTTTGAGTATAACATTCACAATTTCATCGAAAACTTTCATGATACTCTGGCTTTGATAAAGCGTAGGCTTAGATGTAAATAATACAGTTTCAATCAAACAGTTGTTGGCATTCAGAGTTTGGCATTAGTTCAAATGAAAATTATTAATTGATGAAGTAGATATTCTGATATAACAAACAAATAACTTGAAAATCACTTTTGAAAATGCTATCAAACTAATTTTATCTGTACCCATTTATTGTATTTATTTTCTAACATTTATGTGAAAAACTAAATAGAGTGCCTTTGAAATGTCCTTAATTAGATACTAATTTAAATAAAATGGTTGTTTGTAAAGTCGGCGCCATTCACGTTGCTTAGCAACCAGCCCGACCTGGCGCTCGAATGCTACAATACTTCAGCTTATCAGCAGGCGGAACGTGAAACTTTTCGTGAGTGCAGCGGGTTATCGATTTATAAAAAAATATCACGACAAAAAAATGATTATTCTTTATTTTTTAATCGGTGGCGCGGTGGAAGTGTGTGCGACTGCAGCACAAGAGGTCGTGGGTTCCCACTTTGTGTGAACCACAAATTCTTGTTAAGGGTATTGTTGTACTTTGTGTCCATGATTTGTATGTTTGTAAATTCCCTCGCGACACAGGGCTTGTACCATAGTGTGGACTCTCTCCTCCCTCCTCACTCCAGGACATCTTTCATTAAAAATAATTCCATGGTATCGCTAGGTTGCTGTTTACTCAAGACAAACCGATCATCATATTCTTATAAAGAAATACTAACAGAATGCTGGAATTTTACGTGGATTCCCAAAATAAAAACATTCCCGTGAATTATGTCCAGACATTTATAAAAACAACAACTAAAATTCTGCTTCTTCTCTTACTACTCTAACTAACCTGAAAGCCACGATAACGTGTGAATTGTTCCTCCCGTGGCCCAAAATCCGATTGTATTGATTACTTTTTAATCGATAAGTAATCGAGTTAACTGAATTGTACCATACTTTCTGTTTGATCTTGTAGATATTTAGTATATTTAGTACCCAGCCAAAGTGGTACTGTTCTATATATTAACGCTCGTTATACTGTTACTAAGTTAAGTTAAAGTTAGTTATCAACTTTAAGTATCCGTCAAAGTCACTTACAGCAGGTTGCGTTGGTGTTCAACTTAAAACTGACTTGAGAAAGGATTACGAGAAGGAGGTAATGACTGCTTGATATTCTGTTAAAAGTCTTCGAGAATAAATTAGAAAAAAAATTTGAAGCGGCGGTAGCCTAGCGGTTAAGGCATCGATCTTGCAATCATGAAGTCACCGGTACTAACACAAGTATTTTAGCTTAGCTGGAGAGATAAACAAGATTGCTAATAATGTGGAACTCCATCCCACATAGTTATCTTAAAAAAAATGTAATAAATTATTATGGTTTTTGGTTCCGTAGTCAAAATGGCAAGACAGAACCCTTGTAGTTTCGCCATCTCCGTCCGTCCGTCCGGCCACAGCTTAGGTCAGAGACTGTTAGTGCTAGGCTGTAATTTTATAAGGATACACGTAGGTATTACTTATGCCGACAAAGTTGACTGCCTCTGTGGCGCGGTGGGAGTGTATCCGACTGCTACGCAAGAGGTCGTGGGTTCGATCCCCACCCAGGATAAAACTTTGTGTGATGAGCACAATGTTCTGGGTGTTATTTATCTATAATATGTATGTATTTAGATATACAATAATTGTGTTTATTAGTTTTCTGGTTTCCATAGTACAAGCTCTGCTTAGTTTGGGATCAGATAGCGTTGTATGTGTTGTCCAAAATATTTTATATTATATTATAAAGTAAAAAAATAAGAAATTTTCAAAAAAAATGGTTATTTAAGGTTACCTTCCCTTGTAAAGTGGGAATGTGATTTTTTTTCTAACCTACCACATCGTGTGGAGTATCTATACTAATAATATAAAGTTGAAGACTTTGTTTGTTTGCACACAGTAATCTTAGAAACTACTAGACCAAATTGAAAAATTATTTAACTGTTTAATAGCCCACTTATCTAGGGAGGCTATAGGCTATATAACATCACGCTACAATGAATGGGAGCGGAGCAGCAATGAATAATGTTGAAAAACGGGGAAAATTTACGCAAACGAAGTTGCGCGGGTCCGGTAAAAAACATGTAGGGGTTGTATAGACTATTTACCGATTTAGGAATCCGTCTGTGAAATATTAAGCTTTAAAGTGCAAATTTTTGATAGAGTCAAGTGTACCTAACTACTGAAAATACCAAAATATGACCCAGAAATAACAGAGATGAGGTCTGGTAAATTCGGCGTGAAAACGTCAACTTCAACGTTTTTTTCTGATTCATGTTTTTAAGCTCGTCGCTAGTTGGCAGTCTCGTAATCCCTTTTGTTTAATATTCCGTGTAGGAGCGTGCCAAGATGTAAAAATTAAAATATAAACGTGAAATTGTAAGCAGCGTTTTTCCTTTTTTCATTTCACTGGGTCGAGATTGACAGATGACATTTTTTTTGGTAATTTGCTTTTTTCTTTATTAAGTTATATTTTAGAATAGATTTATAGTCGTTTTGTTTATCTCTGGGATTTCATTATCAGCCTATCGCAGTTCACTGCTGGACATAGGCCTCTCCAATTGCACGCCACTTTGTTCTATCTCTGGGATTTATGTGATTGTAAATTTTTGAAGGTATTCCTCCCGCCTTTGCAAATAGTTGGTACACAGTACTCATTTGGCCGGTGTATGATCCTGGGTACGCCTGGTTCATGACGTGAAATATAAAGATTGGTACTTATTTGGCCGGTGTTTAGTTAAGTGTACGACCGAATTTCCCCCCACGAAATCTATCAAAGACTAGCCAATTACGCCAGTGCACTATCTATTCCCTCAATCTCATAGTCCGATGGGACGGAAATCCGACACGACAGGAGAGAGATTTGGTGCAGGACTGGCAGTTTAACGTGCTCTCCGAGTTACAGGGATTGTGACATATTTCAGAAACGGTCTCCCATCTATGGACCGACAGTATTAACGTTGCTAATCGTCACCACTGAGTCAGGAACTCCGCTAAAATAAATAATAGGTGATAGTTGTAAGTAAGCTACTTAAGTTAGCTAAAAATATATGTTTTCTTTCCTTATGAGGCTGGTGATTTTACCACAAATAACAAGCTTTATATAATATTGCCGACATATTAAGTTATAAGAATCATGGCATATTTTCTCTGAGTAAGCAACAATCCAAGCTTATATTTACCGAAGTCAATCAACTGACATCAACATAAACTTATAAGTACCACTGGCTCACGCAGCATTATATCGAGCATGCAGTAGGTAACCTTCATACGTACCTCACTTAGGTGGCCAGGCAGCCAAATATATGGTCTATCACCCTATGGTTGAAATTCATTTGCACGTCTTAACATTTAAGGTTAATTTTTCCTTGCAATCATATACTGACTGTTACTAAAATCAACTTTAATGCTATTTTGATTACAAAGAAAGCTTTGTCAAAACTGTTAGACCACTTTCTTGTCTAACTGTGGTCGGCTTACACATCGTTCATAGACACAGAATGACAAACACAACACCATTTTATTCGGAAGGTGCCGCGCACTAGCCTCTATTTTGACATTTGGTACACTCAAATGTACTCGTATTGGTCTATACTCGTGAATACAACAGTCATTTGCCATATGTGTCAAAAAAGTTCACAGGACGGTCAGTCGATTCGGCATTTCAATTATTTTTGCAGCAATATAAGATTGGAGCCCACATTGCTAGTACAGACCTACCATAGAAGTCAGTGCTTTTATCGTACTAGTACCTACGCTGGTCTGGCTACCCCATACAAAGTGACAGCATTATTTTAAACCCAATATACAATTGGCCTTGGGACAACTCACACAACGCCATCTGATCCCAAACTAAGCAGAGCTTGTACTATGGAAACCAGACAACTGATAAACATACTTATATATTTCTAAACACATACATTTTATAGATAAATAACACCCGGACACAGGATAAACCATCGTGTTCATCACACAAAGTTTTATCCTGGGTGGGGATCGAACCCACGACCTCTGGCTTAGGTCAGGGTCACTAACCACTAGACCAACAGGCCAGTCAACTGAGACTTAAGATTAGACTTTAAATTGTTTTTGTCAAATAACGTTCCAAATGTCGAAATAAAATGGAAGTCTTGTTGTTTTCGCGGTAGCTTACTCAGCGCATTAGTACTATAGACGTCAGTGAGCGACGCTTTCCAATAAAGTTACCTTCTTCACTCTAACTATTTTGTGGTAATATTGAATTCAATGAATATCTGACGCTGTTAATTTTGAGAGATGGACTATTATTAAATTTTCGAGATAGATAAATCGACTTTGAGTTCGAGTACTGTTAGTCGATTCGTACAATTTCAATAATTAATTAATTTAGGTTGGTAAATGTGTTTCATGCGAAAGGAATTTTGATAGAAATGTTTTGAACTGAAATTAGATCGTGGGTTTTAGTTATCATAGTATTCAATTAGAAAGATAGTTGAAATGGGATCAACGGACTAGTAAAAAGTTTCTTAAACATAAGTTTGCGGCTGTGGAACCCTGCACTGAGCATGGTCCGACATGCTCTTGTTAGATATTCCTTTTTCTTTTCCTTTTATAACACGGGCAAATTGTAATTACTCTTTTAATAACTTACAACTGCAGTAGTAAGTAAGGAGAACAAATTAACAGTATTACTACTGGTTTGTATTACAACTGGCATTGGTAGTAACACGGGCAAGAAAAGACTACATCAACCAAAAAAATCTTTTTAATATAATGCACCGGGGTCGTGGATTCGAATCCCATACGGCACACAACTTTGTGTGATTCAGAAATTGTTGTCTCGAGTCTGGGTGTACTTTATGCCTTTTCATTGTACTTGTGGATGTTTTCCAGCCACAGGGCTTGTACCTAAGAACAGGATAGACAAAATTGAGCCATGAAAACGGTAGCAAATTGCCTTCATTAAACAGCTCCAAGATTAGCATGATTCTGAGCCCACCATTTGCTATTTAAACGAACTTATTGCCAAAGACTGAGTTTCAAAAGATGAAGATAAACCGTAGTCATTACAAAACAGATTGGTAATTATAATAGAGTACTAGCTGAGCCGTGCAATTTCGTATGCATCAATTTGCCCCGTTTTTGCAATGTTTTTTATTGCTGCTCTGCTCCTATTGGTCGTAGCGTAATGTTATATAGCCTGTAGCCTTCCTCCATAAATGGGCTATCCAACAGTTAAATCATTTTTCAATTTGAACTAGGAGTTTCTGAGATCATCACGTTTATATTAAGTATAGATTATCAGGACTTAATTGCTTGAAGTATTTAAAGGAATCTTTTATTTAGATTGATAGTCAAATAGAACTACGGTATCACAATGACGTCATAAGCTCAGTAAGTGAAACCTAAAACTGGTATACTTATTATAAAATTATATATACTACGGGTCTTAATCGTGTAAATAATTTAGGGTAAATGATTTGGTTTATTGCCCGACATTTTGACCGTTTTGCAACGGCCGTGGTCACGGGTAGAAACAAGGTATTTTTAGACCCGTAATATATATAATTTCATAATGTGTACAAATCGCGGAAGTTTATCAACTTGTTTACTTATGTTATTAACTTGGCCCCTTTTTTAACGCGGATATTGTAAACAAGCCCCAAGGGTGACTTTACTCTCACTTTGCAGAAAAACATGTAATAATAATACTCAGCACTCCTGAAACTCATCAAATAAACTTTAATATTATAATTTTATGTTCGTACTGGGATTCGCGACTCGTAACAAATGTAAAAAAATGTACCAAAACTCTAAGTATATCGATGTTTGTAAAACCTTGTATGATACGATTTTTAACATATTATACTAGGTTTGCCCACGGACTCGATTACATTAAGTTTGATTTGTATCAATTTTTGGTCCCACATTACTAGCAGTTAACCCCTCCAGCTAAGCTCAATGGCTTGTGTGACCTCACAATTGCGAGACCGATGCCTTAGCCATTAGGCTACCGCTGCTCTAAACATGAATCATCAAGTCATCGGACTTCAACGAATATTTAAAAAAATATAGACATTTGGATTTTACTCAAGTAGTTGTATAGAATAATGCAGTACCAAATAACTTGAGTAAACAGTTTCCAATTAAATTAATTTGCAATATATTGAACTAAAGCTTGACCAACTTGCTAAACCGAGTCGAGTTGTAATCGATTTGCATCGAAGTTGCGGACGACCATCTCTATTAATTACGTCACAGGAAACCAGTCAACCAGTATCAGAAAATCGACGTAGAATCGATATAATTACTCTTCAATTAGTAAATAATATATAGGTACAGTTACGAAGGTTTTGTTCAAAATTTGCTTTGGAATAAACATTATGTGCTTTAGATATATAATGCTGATTTATACTGTTTTTGTTTAATTGTACTTTTTGTGATTGTGTCTTTAGATTCTATTAACATTTTTATTTCTTAAATACATTTCTAATTATTCCTGTATCGCTGTATCAGCCTGTAGCATTTCATAGTTGGATAGAGGCCTCTCCAAATTTACGCCCTGACCCTATGTTTCTCTTGCCTTCGACCTTATAAATACTTAGATCTTACAAATAAATTAATTAAATACCCTATAAGCTATAACTAAATTTAAAACAGCAAGTTTTAATTCATTGATTTATTTTACAAACTTGTTCGTCAGATATTTGTTTACCAAATATCGTATAAATGTGATTAACAGTTTGGGCGTATTTGCAGAATCAACATTCTGATATCAAAACTCTCACATTTATTAGGATTTGTATAACAAAGATGGATTAAACTTTACTCAATTTATATCAAACGAAACTGTGTTACTTAGATCATAATGAAGATCTTGTAATAACCCTTAACAATTTTCATCTCAAATTCTTAAGCAGCTATTATTAGATCTAAGTGCTGTTTGTAAAATGTTAACAATTACTTGTAAATCTTGATGTTAATATGAACCCGTTATGTTTTTAAATAAAAAAAGGTTCAATCATTTCCGAAGTGCGTACAAGATATCTTTCTTAAATAAGTGCCGAATACAAACCCGATATGTATGTGAAATCTCTTCAATGAGGTCTTTATTTTCAGAAGACAAAAAAGAGTGCTACTTTTATCACATCTAACGGCAACCATATAGCTTTAAAAACATCTGTACGTAACCTATGTTACTTAAACTCATTTACCGATTCTCTTAATACCAAACGATGTAATCATCTAAATCCATTTAAGCATATAGAAGTCATTGTGGAAGAACTCACGCACATAGGTACATAGATAAATGAATATTACATTTTGGAACGGTCTTGTGAAAAACAACTGTACGCTTAAATATTTGTTACTTTGGAAAGTATTTTAAATGAAATTACCAACATTTATCCCAGGATTAACACAAAGGTACATGAAAACGATAAGCATTAGCTACAGTCGAGCCGATGAAATAATAACCGCGTTTTAAATGTGAACACGTACGCTAAACGGTCATATAACCAAAACATTTATAGCATTTCGAACTGGAATGATATTTATGTTTGGTAATGATTATTACAGATTCGCATTGAAAATCGTAAAATATCAAAACAGTGGGGCAGTTTTAATGAACTATCAGCGTTGGAATACTGATCCGCAACCAAATTAAAATTATTTCGATGAAAGTGTAAACAGACTTGCTGAATAACCGTCTGCATATTTGATATTGTGTTTGCACGGAATTAAATCACTAACATCGATGCGTTTAATGGAAAATTCGATGACAAAAGCCTCGGGCAAACCTTTTGATTAAAAATATGTCCGTTACATTTTGTTGTTTTACATCTGTAGTTTCATATATTTTGTAAATATGATTTTTGTGGATAAAAGCGGTGATATGGAATGGGATGAAGTTGAATGTCAGGTGCGTTTTGATCGGGTTTCGATTGATTAGATTTTGGTTATGTTTATAAATATGTTTAGCATAGTAATGTAACATAAATGATCAGATAGAAATAAGTAAATAAGATTTAAGATAGTGGTTAGTGACCCTGACTGCTGAGCAGAGGTCATGTTTTCGATTCCCACCCAGGATAAAACTTTGTGCGACTAGCACAATGGTGTATTGTGTCTGGGTGAAATTTATCTATAATATGTATGTATTTATAAATTTGTAAGTATGTTTATCAGTTGTCTGGTTGCCATAGTACAGGCTTTGCCTAGTTTTGGATAAAAAAAATGTGACAAGGGAAAATTTCTAAGCACTTTAATATAAAATAATTGTTTGTTTTATTAGAAGCTAGGTTTTAGCTTTTAAGTCAATTAAAAACCCCTTTTATGATCGATTTCCTTTTCAAATTTTGCAAATTTCTTTTCGTATATTGCTTGCTTAGAGAAAGAACTCCTAAGCAGTATTCAAACTAGATTAGTAATATTGTCAATCCGTTTTCTTGAATAATGTCATCGTTGTTAGCCTGCTTAGTACAAGTAAACATAGTAATTGATTTCCAAACACAATCAATGCCATTACACATTAGTACCAGAAACGGAATTCTAATGAATCAGACTGCTTTAGTTCACATTATGAACTCGTAATGAATAGTCTACCGTTCGTATTATCATCCGTTCCTTTCAATATTCTCGCCAACAAAGTGAGGGTAGGGTAATAAAGTCGGATCTGACTTTAGTCGAGAATCGATCCCATAATAAAAAAAATCGATTTTTTGGAATCGGCTTCAGTAATCGACTGGCATTTGATGATTTTTACTCGCCTGCGGTTAAGGGTTTTGTTTGACGTGTATGTATGTATTTATGTATCCTCCCAATGTTCCTATGTCCGTTCATAACTCTTCAACGGCTTAACCGATTTTAATAAATGGTACGTCCACGTAGCGTCACTGAGTACATACAATTCTCAAAAAAACACAAAATGGCAGATTTTACGTGCTTTAAAAATCGTCGATCAAATCAAAGAGCTTTGAAAGGCGAGTTCAAAAATATATATAATCTATAGATATGTTTAACAAAAGTTTGAAGTGACAAATTATTGTATTTAAATCACTTTGTAATTATTTTACAAGTAAAAAGTACTAAATAAAAAATAAACAATTTAAAAACTAAAAAAAACCGCCGATACAAGATTAAATATTAATTATTGAAAAATCGATTTAAGTAAAAAATTACTTTCAGGGGTGATCGACTAACTACTAAAGTCATGAATCGATTTTGCGCGCGCCTTTTCCAACCCTAAGTGAGGGTAGTATGCCAACTGTGTATTGTATACAACTTGTAGTACATTCCAGTCACAATGGTACAATGGTTTCTGTACTAATTGCCTCTGCTGCCCGATTCCGATTCAATAGTCGTTGTGCTGTCCAACTTTTGTATGGAAATGATTCTAGTTGGGTGAATCAAATTAAATACTCGTAACTTGATCTATTGATGGCCGTTTTTCATTATCCTATGTTCAACGCGCGTTTACCATGAACCCCTAGAACATTATTTATTATAAATACAGACTAGATGCCCTCCATTTTTGGCTGTCTGGCGAACTTCGTCCCACCCCGTTATTTATTTTTTCGTTATTTTGCTTATTTTTACGTAAAAACCTTTAATCAATCAATTTATTTGATTATGAATCATAGGTACAGAGGATGTTATATAATAATAAACTAGCTCAGCTATGTTCCAACATTTGGGCATACAATATTAATATAAAATAAAAAAAACAGGTACATTGCAATAGTAATAAAACATAAAAGAGAAAAAGTCAATTAATATTAAATAACAATTACAAATACAATTACATATACCTATATCATTAATAGCTGTTGGGTTCAGTTACATTTCATAAAATATTAATAAATTAACAAATTAAAATCTAAATAGGTACACAAAATAATAAAAAAAACCTAATCACTCATAAATTTTCAACTTTAATTTATCATATAATATGAACTTCTTCTTGTTGTAATAACATTTGGTCACCAATAATTTGTGTAGTTTATTTTGGCTCAGTCGGTGTCAAACTGTTCTGAGGATGCCTCGTGTAGAGGCGAAACACGTGTCGAAGTTTCACTTCGTGGAAGCGGAATATTGCAAGACAAGGGTCCGGAGGTGCCTACCACTCGACTTGGTAAGAGTACCTGTCACCAATTTTCTTTGTTGCAGATCTCTCTTTTTGAGTGCGGAATCTATATAAATAAACGGAGAAACTGACTGACTGACTGACATGGGGAAGGGTTAGAAACTTGTAATTTTGCACAAGGGTTTTAAAACTTAGGGGAGCACTAAGAAAGGATCTATGAAAATTCACTCCTTAATGGGTTAAAACGGGGGTGCAAAGTTAGTATGAAACTATGCCGTTAAAATATTTTGGTAACAATCTGGCATCTACGTGGGCGAAGCCGCGAGCATAAGCTAGTCAATATTAAGTAGGTTCTACTGGGAAGACCCGTGTCCAGCCGTGGGACATCATGTGGGGTGGAAAAGTGTTAAAATAAAGTAATAATAATAATAATAATATCTTGGGACAGCTCACACAACATTATCTGATCCCAAACTAAGCAGAGCTTGTACTATGGAAACCAGACAACTGATAAACATACTTATATATTTCTAAATACATACATACACACATCAAAAGTGTCTAGGGATCAACATATATTTTTGCAATAACTTTTCTCCTGATTGATTTTTTTTTTTTTATTTCTTTAAGGATTCATCAAATAAAGTGTTTTCGTTTGTCACAGTAACGATAAACCAAGTCACCTTTGCATTAATAAAGAAATTTGCCATTTTCCTAATAAAGGGATTTTTGACATTTGAACCACTAACATTAAAGTTCGAAAAAAAGACTGAAATAACAGTTTTCTTTAAAATTTTATTGGGTAACTTAAACAATTAATAATCCGTGTTTCTACCGCGAACACTAACAACACAAGAACATCGGTTTGGCATACTCAAAATGAGTTCATCCAAATCACGCTGTGGAATGGCCGCCCATGTTCGTTGCAACAACAAAAAAAGGTCTTCTTGCGACTGGATTCCTTCCATATTCGGCAGAGCTCTTCTCTGTAGCATATCCCATGCATGCTCAATCGGGTTCAAGTCTGGCGACTGAGCAGGCCAGGGCAGGACATTGATGTTAGCTGCGGCGAGAGTCTGTCTTACAACTCTTGCGGTGTGCGGTCGTGCATTATCATGCATTAACTGAAATAAGGGACCGATTTGCACTTGTAGAGGAACGATGACGTCTGATACAATCGTCTCAGCATAAATTTGAGCGTTGAGGTTGCCTCTGATCCAAATCAACTCAGTTCTTCCGCCGATCCAAATACCCGCCCATACCATGATGGTTCCACCACTATAAGGATGGACTTCCTGGCAGGATTTTAATCGCTGTTGGCGTCCAGGGGTTCTCCAGTGTCGTATACGTCTTGTATCCGGTCTCATACCAAAACGAGACTCATCAGAAAAGCACACGAAACGCCATTGTTCTTCTGCCCAATTTCTGTGTTCAAGAGCCCATTGATATCGAATCCTACGATTGTGCATTGCTATAGGTGGTACCCGTAGCGGTCTTCGGGAATGAAGGTTCACTTCATGCAAGCGGTTTCTGACTGTTTGGTCGCTAATTAAGTTCCCTCAAGAGTGATGAAGCCTCACGGCTAACATCATGGCGGTTATTGTTGGACCTCTTCGAGTTAAGATTTGAATGTATCGGTCTTGTCTCCGTGTGGTGCAGCGATACCGTCCTCCATGGCGCTCAGCCACGGTACCAGTGCTTCGGTAACGTGTCCAAAGTCGACTGATAACACTCTGACTTGTATTCAGAGCTAAAGCCACAGTACGTTGCCGGGAACCAGCTTCTATCATTCCCACGGCTCTGAGCATTTCTTCCCTGCTTAAATGACGTCGCCGCTCCATAATAACGTTGGTTTTAATCAGTAGTAGGGAAACAGTAGCACTAATAATGTCTTCAATGCGTTGTATGTTTTTATAGGGAAAATATTGACAGCTGATTTTCATCTTTTACTCGAATTTGATTCACAGTTCCTGATTCAAATTATGAAATGCACCAAAAAGGATCCATATAAATTTATAAAATCATAAATTTATTACAAAGCCACATCTCAATCTCAAGAAATCCGCATAAAAATGCTTGATCCCTAGACACTTTTGATGTGTGTATTATAGATAAATAACACTCAGACACAGAATAAACCATCGTGCTCATCACACAAAGTTTTATCCTAGGTGGGGATCGAACCCACGACCTCTTGCGTAGCAGTCGGATACACTCCCACCGCGCCACAGAGGCAGTCATCCCTTAAGCCTACTAGTGGATTACTGGTAGGCTTAAGACCCATTTTCTTTTTATTTTCTATACATTGTCATATACCTACTAACATTGAAAATCTATTTAAAGCCTCTATAGTACAAAGCACGCACACAACCACACATCCTTTGTATTGTTGGTACACAAAATGCTATATCTTATGCGCCTAAAGGAGGGACTGAAACCCTAATGAAATATTTTTGACGACCCGAACCCGAATTTAATGAAAATGTAATAATGTCCTGAGCTACGTCACTTTACAACGTTAATAATTTCATAGTGGTACACAAATGGAGTGTTATTACTAGCTCATATGTTAATTATGTCCTCTATAATTATGAGGGTTTATTATCTAGGTTCAGTTCATCGCTATGTTCTAAACAAAGTGACAAACAGACAAATCTTCTTTAAATTTCAGGTTTGTATACTTTTGTTTCTAGCTAAGTTAGCTATGCTCTGTAGTTTTTTTTAAAATTTACTTTTATTGTCAATGGCCAGTGCTAATCGTTTTAAAAAGCGGCGGTAGCCTAATGGCTAAGGCATCTGCCTCGCAATCGTGAGGTCTTGGATTCGAATCCTATCCTGTTCTACTACCGACGTGAACCTACTCCTAACAAAAGCTATTTACCTTAGCTGCGGGGTTAACATAATTGCTAATATTGCATATTGTAAATATCAAATTGAAAACGCGTATCAAGCGCCCTTCACTAGAACAAATGCTAAACAGAATACGGCCTGTACTAATTACAAATGTAAATATACTAAGAGAAATTCTAACACCTTATCACATAATATCAAATGTGAATAACTAACTATAATCAATAAACACATAACAATACACGAGGAAATACTGCGTTAATAATATTTATGTTAATACAATATCGGCAATAGATTGGCTTAGGAGATTATCAAGGCGCGTGCGACTGACAAAATATCGTGGCACCACAGTCGAGGATGATACCGATTCAATCAGGAGATGACATGTTCTGTGTATCTGTTGGATATTGAAATTGAAACGAAACATTGCCGCTATATTATGGGATTTTTCTTCTATATAGAAATTCAATTCCATTCAATTCAAAATTCTTTATTCACTTAGGATGCTTTTTGCTTACTTACTTGTGATACGTTGGGATTCTTCATGTATATGCCAAGTTTGCAAACAATGCTTCGACGAGAGAAAGTAAAAAAAAACTTTATTAGTACAATAATTGCATTTTTGAAAGATAGAAATATTTAAAGTCCAGGCCCAGGAATCGAACCCGAGACTTCCGTATGCCAAACTGGAGCCGAAATCGAACCATCTATCTATGGACTATGTTACAAGACCTCAAATTCCTGGGTCTGGACTAAAATTTTTTGTATCTTTAAAAAATGCAATTATTGTATTATGAAATACATTGTTTACCATTTTCATTATTTTTTGAGCATGAAGCAATTTCCTTCAAAATCATGTAAGTCTAGTAGACTTACATTCACTACAATAAAATGTCAAAACACATCTGAAGTAATATCCTCTACAATATTGTAGAGAACACTTAGTTTCTGTAGATAGCGTAGCAAACTTGCTACGCCGTAGCTGCACCGTAGGCCTTTAAACTTAACTACGAGATTTACTTTAATGCCAAAGTGTTGTGTTTCAGACGAATTCCACTCATCCTTCATGAGTGGTGTCATATGCTATGACTAATGGTTTGTGTAAGGAGATTAAAATGTCTGCTTGTACTCAAAGGTATCAGAATTACTTGTAATATTTATGTTTTTCTGTAACGCTTGTTAAAGTTTTAGGTTTTTTGGAGTATACCAGCGCTGCTTTTAAAATACAAACTAACATACTTATATATTTCTAAATACATACTATAATATAAAACACCCAGACACAGAATAAACCTTCGTGCTCATCACACAAAGTTTTATCCTAGGTGGGGATCGAACCAACGACCTCTTGTATATCAATCGGATACACTCTCACCGCGCCACAGAGGCTGTCGTTCTTAAAAAGAGACTGATTTGAATTCAGTCAAATACCCTATTGTATGTCTACAAAATTTCTAGCTACACATGGCTCCTACAAAAAGCCTTTTACGATAGCTATAGCTTGTACCTTACACTTAAAAAAATATATAAAACCAACCTTACGACTTCTGCTAAGTTGTGATGTTGTCAGTGCACTGCTTTAGCAAATATTAAACCTTAGAGGAGCTTTAATATCCTCTCTATTGTTTTGTTAGGCCCGCCGTTCTTATGGTGACCTACTTCAGGACAATGATTGCGTAGAGTCATCCTCTTTGTTTTATTTTCCGTCCCATTTTGAAATTAAATGAAAATATCTTTTCAAGTGTTTCTTTTCCTTTTAGGATTGGAAAGGTTAGATATTTTTTTGTGTTTTGCTTAACTTGTAATATTTTTATAGAAAATATGTGTTTTTCGTAGAGTTTTTAAATCTTGAGACAGCTTACACCGCCATCTGATCCCAAACTAGGCAGTGCTTTTACTTTGGCAACCAGACAACCTGCTTATTATAGATATTTACACCCAGACACAGAATAAACCTACGTGCTAATCACATAAAGTACAAAACTGGGCGGGGATCGAATCCACGACCTCTGGCTTAGCAATCAGGGTCACCAACCACTAGACCAACAAGCCAGTTATTCAGTCATCATGTTGATACATTAAATATATCCAATGTTAAAAAAAGAAATTAGGTAACCTGTAGATAAATTAACTTAATATTTATAAATGTGAAACAGAAAAGTCAAATTCAAAGTTCAAATATTGAATTTAATCTAAATACAGAATTATTTTTATATACTAAAAACCACCCGCTCTTGGCTTCTTTAAATTGAACCAAATAACTATGAAATATAATAAAAAAAAAATACAAAATAGCCTTTCAACACCTAATTTTGTCACACAACCATTTACCACACTTCTTCTTCGATGTTTCTTTGTCAGGTTTAGGGCCTAAACCTCACAATAAACAATGATTTTAATCCAGTAAAATAGTCTGTAGATGGTCAAAAAAAAAAAAACAAAACTGATATTACAAAGTTGTTTAGTGTTATGTAAAGAACCCACAAGCGGAAGGTTATTACAAATCATTCTGTATAAGTAACCAAATCTTGCAATACTTTAAATGACGGGTTTAATTATCATACATTTAATTACTATGATTAAGACATCCTACTCACAATCGTGAAGTCGTGGGTTGAAATCCTGCCCATTATACTACCGACGTGAACCCTCTCCTAACAAAAGCTATTTAGCTTAGCTGCGGGGGTTAACAGGAATGCTAGTAATGTTGGACCCAATCCCACATTGATAATTATCTTTTCTTAAGAAAAGATATATAGTTATTCTCTGAAAAAAAATGTAGTCTTATGCCTTATATTGTCCACTTGTAAAATTTTACTACACCATTCTGTTATACGTTAGTTACTTTTATAAATATTTCTATCAGTTTTGTTTAAAAACTGATAGAAATATTTATAAAAGTACACACAAATCAATTTATAAAAGTTTCAAAAACTGCTAAAAAAATGAATACATCCTCCCTTTTCGTTTGATAGGTCTGAATTAAAATATATCGAGTAAACCTTTCACAATCAATCGTACGAATTTTTCCGCGGTATTTATCGACGATAGGTTTTGGACATAAAAAAGTTGTTTTAGGCCTATAACATTAATAGTTTTTAATCGAAAAGGGGTGAATGGAAAAGTTAAAATAGAAACGTATTTTTGATTTACAAAACCTTAAAGAGGCGAGTGCCATGACATGAAACGTATGTTTGTTTGTTTCCAAGGTTTTATAAACGATTACCCGCTTCCACACCGGACGGTCCAGCACGTTACGATTGCGCGCGGCAGGAACACGCTCCAAAGGTGCGGTCGGTGTGGACGTGCCGCATGCGATCCGTACGTTGTCGGTTTTTTGTGCAAGCGTAAAAGCGCCTGTCAGTCACTTTGTGCGCAGTGTGAACGGCTGTGAAGATCGCGCGATTCGATATGAATATCACACAGAGTTTGACTGAAATGACAATTGAAGGTCGCTTAGAGCACATTTCAGAATTGTAAGTTTTAACAAACTGGATCGGCCTAGTACGATCCACGCTCCACGATTCTGGATTGCGGTTTGTGGGATAGCCAACCCAAAATTGATCGTCCGGTGAAGATTCGGCTATTCAACAGTTTCAAGAACCGTTTAGATCAATATTATTTAGAAAATTTATATTTTATGTTTAATATGATATAAATAAATGTCATGGGACAACTCACACTCGGCTTTTTGATTCCAAACACAGAATAAACAATCGTTCTCATCGCACAACGGCTTGTCTTAGGTGGAAATCGAGCCCACGACCTCTGGCTTAGCAGTCAGGGTCACAAACCAGTAGAACAACAGACCAGATATCACATACACCTGTGTGTTTAAGAAAGTGAAAGTTGTGAGGTAATTGTTTACTCTGTTAGTAGGTAAATTCAATTTTTTTTTTTAGAATTTTAGCCAAAGTAAAAAACGTTTATAAAATAAAACCTACTTCAAAACACTAACACATTTTAAAAACACTTACCTATAGGTATTTTTCTTTGACGGTTGTAAGCCTAAAGCTCAAATTGAACGTTAGAGAACATGTAATTTATTTTCGCGAGACATGTCAAACGCAGATAGTTTGACAAATATATCGATAATGTGTTTACTCTGAAATATTAAAAAGGAAAATTTATTTGAACTCCAAAATACAGACTGAAGTCTGTATTTTGGAGTTCTTTAAAATTTCGTAAGTTAAAATAATCTACCTAATACAAAACAAAAAAAAAATTGGAAATATAAAAATTGGTCATTTTATGAAGAATCCCACGAAATTGAATTTGAAGTGGTACAAAATTATCCTGTCATCTCGCCTGAAACATAGGTTTCAATATAGTTGAAGCAAATATCTGCTATAACTAACTAACTGTGCTGTTCATTGTTTATAAATGTACTTAACTAAACAAGCATATTTCTGAATAAATATTTATTATTATGATCAACGCAACTTCGTCTGAGTAAATTTTTCCCGTTTTTGTAATTCATACAAGAACACAAAAATATCGCTCTATTTAAAAAAAAAAAAACATTATGACCTTTTCTCATACTTATCCACAGAACATTGATACCTACTAGAGCCTACAAGAGTGGAAGGCCGTCTTGGTCTAGTTATTCTTCCATGAAATAGTGATGTTAACACATCACTGTGTTTTGAAAATGAGACTCATGAACCAATGTCTCAAATGAGGAGCGGGGTACGGTAACATTGAAGTCTTTGCCAACCAAGGATTTGCACGACCTGCATAAAAAAATTAATAAAACGATTCAGCCGTTTCGAGGAGTTTGACCACAAAAATTGTGACACGAGATTTTCATATATTAGAAGATTACCTAGTTTCATAATATTTGCAGTAAGAACTTCTTTAGCAGCGTTACGCACTTTTTGGGATGGGTAAAAATTGTAAACTCGCGTCAGAACACGTGACCTGATCAAAAATTCGTAAGACGGAGGGAGAACGATGAACTGCTACTATATCATTAGAATACGAAGGTAAATTTCGCCACCATCACTAATGTTATTATAGCTCAGGTGTAAGAAGAAACCAGAAGAACCCAAGTTCGAGTATTTTTATTTTAATTTTTGATTACATTTTTTATTTGTGAGTTATTATTTCATATTTTTTTACTATTATGTCAGTAAGATCGGTACAACGGATGCAACCCGCTGTTTTTTTTTAAATAATTCTTTTTACCACCATATTGCTACGTAGTCCAAATTATCTTCGTTTTGACCTACTAACATCCAGCTGAACTTGAAACTGCAGAGAACAAAGTCAAATAGTTGAACAAATTCAGAACACGCAAGCTCCGTAATTTTAATTCAAAGCAACTACAACAAAGCGGTCGTGCGAATATTCTTTTTGAACGAATGAAATTTCGACTGAACTGAATATTGAGTGGGTTAATTTATTTTGAACTTTATGTCTTTGATATAAGGTTGGTTAAAGGTTGTAGGCTCGTTTAAACATAGAGACAGTGACCTACAGTCGTGGAATATTGAACTGGTTTTAATGTTATTTTAACTATTTTCAATTTTAAGAAATAAATTTATATTGCAAAATCAAAGTATATTTTTGATAAAATAAAGTAATTAATATTTTTGATAAAATAAAATACTAATATTATAAAGTTAAAGATTTTGTTTGTTTGAACGCTGAAATCTCAGGAACTACTAGTCCGAATTGAAAAAATATTTTTTTAGATAGCCCATTTATCGAAGAAGGCTATAGGCTATATAACATCACGCTACAACCAATATGAACGGAGCAGCAATGAAAAATGTTACAAAAACGGGAAAATATTACGCAGACGAAGTTGAGTGGGTCAGCTAGTGATAAATTTAAGACATTTTTAATATTTCTCTTACATTAGATTAGGGCCTAATGGCTAAGGCATTGGACTCGCAATTGTGAAGTCACGGGTTCGTATCCTAGCCATTATACTACCGACGTGAACCCACTCCTAACACAAGCCATTGAGCTTAGCAGGAGGGGTTATCAGGATTGCTAATTCTAAAAAACACTAACACAATTTACCGCGGTCAGCTTGTGACCAGGGTCGGTGTAACCCGGTCGAAAAACGTTTCGACCGGGTTACACCGACCCTGGTCACATTTAAACTAAACGAACCATAAGGTAAATACTTACCAAGTTTAAATGCATTTATTCCCGTGTCAAATTGTTTACATAATGCAACGCGTAAGTTTAAAAGTTATTACAAACATAAAGTTTTACTCCGCGTGAAAATCAGTCGTCTGGGTTCTTCTACTACCATTCTATATTTCTAGCTTTGTAGACTAGCATAAAAAGATTAACTCTTTTCATTAAGTACTTTTTTAAGACATAAGCTATAAGATTTTATATTAAACTAGCTGCCTGTACCGGCTTCGCACGCGTATCATATCGTAGTTAGTTTGTTTTACCCTTAGTTATTAAATTATTTTAATTTTCGTAGGGTTTTTTAATGTTTTTGACAACAAAATATTGCCTTTGTTACTACCCGATAATTTAGCTTTCTAAGGGTGAAAGATTTTTTGAAATCAGTCTATTAGGTTTCAAGTTTATTCGTTACATACAAAAATACAAATCAAAATTTATCCACCATAATATACACTAATATTATAAAGAGGAAAGATTTGTATAAATAATATAACTCATAACATTTTAATTTAAAATACTCAGAGCACTATTTGACCACCAGTTACTATTCGTAAGTGTAAAAATATTCGTGCTAAAGTTACTGGGCTTAATCTATATATTTAAAAGGAGAAGCTGACTGACTGACATATCAACGCAGGGCCTAAACGACTATAAGGGTTAGAAACTTGAAAATTTGGATAGAAGTTACTTTTAAAACGTAGGGGAGCGCTAAGAAAGGATTTCTAAAAATTCACCCTCTAAGGGGGTAAAACGGGGGTGCAAAGTTAGTATGCAACTTTGTTGTTAAAATATTTTGGTAACAATCTAGCATCCACGCAGGGGAAGCCGCGGGCATAAGCTAGTTGTAGTATGTATTACAATAACAACTTGAATGTCATACTAGTAACGTAGAACAACGTTCATAGATTCAGTACCTACTTTCACCACATATTAGATCTTCATTAAGAGTCACCTCTACACGTCTACGGCGTAGCTAAGCAACACCTGCTACATAACTGCGTAGCGTCTTGTAAGTCCTGGGATTTTAAAATTAAAGTTTTTTAAGACGTCATAGAATTCAACAAAGTAATAATTTACTAGTACTAGTGGGTTCACGTCTCAGTAGTGGATAAGTAGGATTTGTTCGACCTCTCGATTGCGAGACCAATACCTAAACAACTAGGCTACCGTCTCTTTTGAATTTCAATTATTTCTACCTAATTTTTGTGTTACATGTTATACTCGTTTATAACAATATTAGACTTAACGAGTTTTTTAAACAGTCGCCTATTTATAAACGGCCTATTTTTAACCTTGGTGTTTTGCTTGATCGCAACTGAATGGATGTGAATGAAACAGTTAACTAAAAAGTACATGACACAGACAAAAGGACATAATGCTACTTCTCTCATCTATAAATCTACAACACAGTAGTTAAAACTATATGTAAGTCACGCGCTAAAAATATTTCTACAGTTTAACTACTTGTTGTTCCACTTGAATTAAAAAAAAACAAGATACCCTTCATATTTAATATCATGCAGTCGGAGGAACGATATTAAGTTTAACAGAATTCATTTATGCGGGTTTTGTTAGTTCCAATTATATTTTTTTAAGCTATTGGATAGCTTTTGACTTTGAGCGCGGCTACCGAATCAAGAAATTTCAGAACTAAAATAAGACCTAACACTCCGCCTACCAAGCAGCTCGGCCAAGCGTTCGCTTAACGTATATGTATATGGTACGACTGTACATAGCTCGCACAGATCGAGACGAGCTGCTCCGAAATGCAATAAAAAGAAAAAAAAAATTTTTTTTTCTTTTCATTACATTTTTTATTTTTATTTAATTGCCTAAGTTGATAAAAAATGCTATGCAATAGCTTTACCGCGGCAGTCCCCGAGTGCCACACATTTTTATTATTTAGTAGTTTCTAGTCGTTGTAAGATACAAGGTGATTTAATAAGAACTATTTGTTTTATTATTCACATTGTTTTTTTCTATGATTCACTCGCACATTAAAATCCGCTAATTTGAATTTTTAAGAATTTTATGTCGCGAGTGATCGTCATCGATATGTATCTAATGACGTTTTATTTTTTAAAATCAATTGACACGTTGAGGAGTTATGAGCAGACATAGTAACATTGGAAGGATACATACATACATACGCGTCAGACATATAACCCTCCTCTGCAGTCGGGTAAAAACCAAAGAACAAAAAGCAACATTTATTTTTGTAACCCAAATGTTGACTGAAAGAGATTCACTTTGGATAAATTTACATTGTAATAAATCTGTGGGGTGTAAAATTTTCGTATTTTCTATTATATATAAGTAAACAAAGGACGATAAACAGAGGGCAGAACAAACAAACCTTGGTTCAGATAAAGTGTTGTCGGGCAGGTGGTGTGGGCTTAACGGCTCGTACAATTATTGAATTACCTTTGAGAATAATCGCAGATACGATCAGCTGTGGTTTTTGATATGCCATCTTCAAGTTATGGGGGCTCTAAATATTTGTTTTGGTTTTAATTGTATTAAAAGTATGTTTATGAGTTATAAAGAGTTTGAAAATAGAAACGTTCATTCATAATTAAACAGGTTGAAGTATATTTTACACTGGTGGTCATTCACACTCGCCAAATTACGCAAACTCACGAATGTTGAACTTATTTGTTTTTTTTTTTAAGTTTAAGTTCTGTGTTGTTTAAAGTTTTAATTACTTGCTCAGTTTTTGAAGAAATTACAGTTTTTTACTCACATTTTTGCGTGCTCCACATAGAAGTACCTCGATCATTTTTTTTTTCAAAATATTTTAGTCATGCAGCACTTAAGCCTTTAAGTAGTAAACCCTCCATGCTCCACTTGCCTGAAAAGATAGCAATAGCCAACTAATAAACGAATTTATAGAAAAAATAATATTATTTTTACTATTTATTATTTTTTCTATAAATTAGTTTATTGTACCTACCCTAACAGAAAGCGTAGCAAATATCAAAAAACTATCAACAGATTCATGTACCTACCTATACATTCACAGAAAATAGTGATTACTGTCTACCAAACATTGGATATAAAAGCCACAGTTCGACATAATTAGACTAACAATCCTGTGTAGTGGTTTAACGTCTCGGTAATATCTTAAGTAGGATTTGATCGAGCTCTCGATAGCGAGACCGATACCTCAACGACTAGGCTACCGTCTCTTTTGAATTTCAATTATTTCTACCTAATTTTTGTGTTACATGATATACTCGTTTATATATATTAGACTTGACTAGTTTTTTAAATAGTCGTCTATTTATAAACGGCCTATTTTTAACCTTGGTGTTTTGCTTGATCGCAACTGAGCGAATGTGAATTAAACAGTTCACTAAAATGTACCTGACACGGACAAAAGGACATAGTGTTGTAGATTTATAGATGAGAGAAGTCGCATACTTCTCTCATCTATAAATCTACAACACAGTAGTAATTAAAAATATATGTAAGTCATGCGCTAAAAAGAATTCTACAGTTTAACTACTTGTTCCACTTGAATTAAAAAAAAACAAGATACCCTTCATATTTAATATCATGCAGTCGGAGGAACGATATTAAGTTTAACAGAATTCATTTATGCGGGTTTTGTTAGTTCCAATTATATTTTTTTAAGCTATTGGATAGCTTTTGACTTTGAGCGCGGCTACCGAATCAAGAAATTTCAGAACTAAAATAAGACCTAACACTCCGCCTACCAAGCAGCTCGGCCAAGCGTTCGCTTAACGTATATGTATATGGTACGACTGTACATAGCTCGCACAGATCGAGACGAGCTGCTCCGAAATGCAATAAAAAGAAAAAAAAAAATTTTTTTTCTTTTCATTACATTTTTTATTTTTATTTAATTGCCTAAGTTGATAAAAAATGCTATGCAATAGCTTTACCGCGGCAGTCCCCGAGTGCCACACATTTTTATTATTTAGTAGTTTCTAGTCGTTGTAAGATACAAGGTGATTTAATAAGAACTATTTGTTTTATTATTCACATTGTTTTTTTCTATGATTCACTCGCACATTAAAATCCGCTAATTTGAATTTTTAAGAATTTTATGTCGCGAGTGATCGTCATCGATATGTATCTAATGACGTTTTATTTTTTAAAATCAATTGACACGTTGAGGAGTTATGAGCAGACATAGTAACATTGGAAGGATACATACATACATACGCGTCAGACATATAACCCTCCTCTGCAGTCGGGTAAAAACCAAAGAACAAAAAGCAACATTTATTTTTGTAACCCAAATGTTGACTGAAAGAGATTCACTTTGGATAAATTTACATTGTAATAAATCTGTGGGGTGTAAAATTTTCGTATTTTCTATTATATATAAGTAAACAAAGGACGATAAACAGAGGGCAGAACAAACAAACCTTGGTTCAGATAAAGTGTTGTCGGGCAGGTGGTGTGGGCTTAACGGCTCGTACAATTATTGAGTTACCTTTGAGAATAATTGCAGATACGATCAGCTGTGGTTTTTGATATGCCATCTTCAAGTTATGGGGGCTCTAAATGTTTGTTTTGGTTTTAATTGTATTAAAAGTATGTTTATGAGATAAAAAGAGTTTGAAAATAGAAACGTTTATTCATAATTAAATAGTTTGAAGTATATTTTACATTGGTGGTCATTCACATTCGCCAAATTACGCAATCTCACGAATGTTGAACTTATTTGTTTTTTTTTTAAGTTTAAGTTCTGTGTTGTTTAAAGTTTTAATTACTTGCTCGGTTTTTGAAGAAGTTACAGCTTTTTACTCTCATTTTTGCGTGCTCCACATATTCAACTACAGAAAATACTTTGCTAAGCAGGGCAGAAGTACCACGACATTTTTTTTTTCAAAATATTTTAGTCATGCAGCACTTAAGCCTTTAAGTAGTAAACCCTCCATGCTCCACTTGCCTGAAAAGATAGCAATAGCCAACTTATAAACGAATTTATAGAAAAAATAATAAATATAAAAAATAATATTATTTTTTCTATTTATTATTTTTTCTATAAATTCGTTTATTGTACCTACCCTAACAGAAAGCGTAGCAAATATCAAAAAACTATCAACAGATTCATGTACCTACCTATACATTCACAGAAAATAGTGATTACTGCCTACCAAACATTGGATATAAAAGCCACAGTTCGACATAATTAGACGTTAGCACGGGACCGTATGATATTGACAGAAACATTAATTGATACGTTGATAATTTCGCGTTAATTATCCTCCGGCGCGAACATCACTGAATCGATAATGAATAGGCATGTACGTTGTAATATCTATCTTCTTATATGGAATTTGTACTATTATTAGAAACAAGGGCGGATCCTTCATGCTGGGGGGGGGGGGCATGCATACGACGGGGGAGGATTTTTTTGCACCTACCCGACATTGGTCAAGTGTGAATTGCTGGCACGACAGAAGGCTTTAAAACCCCAAAAAACAACGGTTTTGGGGTGGGGGGGCTCACTCGTGCTGCCCTCCACCCCGTGGATACGCCTATGATTAGAAAGAGGGTAATTGATTCATGTTGTATTGGTAGGTATTAGTAATATACTCGTTTAATACTACGATGGCATGGCAAACAGGCAAACGGCTTGCCTGATGGTAAGCGATTACCGTAGCCTATAGACTCCTGCAACATTAAGGGTGCACGGGCGCATTGCTCTATAAAAATCTAATTACTCCTCTCTGGCAGTATAAGTAAAAAACTATAGAAGATTTGTGTGACGTCTCTTCGACTAAAATGTACGAATGCTGAAACACAAACACACACATGCATCCATTCTTATATATTATCTCTATTTAACCCATAATTTAAGTTAGAAATACACTACTATTCATGTTACTAAAATTAAAACATTACATTAAATATCGTAAAATATATTAGGCAGAGACTGGATCTCACGACACAGGGTATCCTAGTGTGAGGGCTTTATTACTATCAAATGTAACTTTCCGAACAATAAATCTTTTTTATTTTAATGCAAATCTCTGTCTTTGCCAAAAATATGTTCATAATGACAAGGGACTGTACTCTTAAGATACAGTAATTAAAGTAACCATTATCTCAATTAATTAAAACAGGTTAAAACAGTACTTGAATTAAAACAACTACTTAATCTCAAGTGCTTATGTAGATATAGTGTATTTCTCTATCTTAATGGGAGTTTCGAAAATAAAAGCTTTTAGGCTCGACTTTAAGTTGCGACGATTTATCTAGACCTGTATCAATGAGAAAAAAAGTTTTACAATAAATTTCTATGCCAACCGTCGCAAGGTAATTGCGTCATTAGATCCTTGAATATTTTTAGGCCCGCTTTTTTAAACTCGCTCTTAAATATGTGTATGTTTTTTTATTTATTTAATTAAAATTAAGATTGTGTAATTTCCTCTTATGCTTATAAATATTGAGTGTAACGGAAAGGTATGGTCAAATTTAAGGATGTTTATTATTTACGTGATACTAAGCGCTTGCACCTAATTTAAAAAATCGCGTTTGTTTCTCTTCGTCCTTTTTATTCTATTTGTTTTTGCATTAGTCCTCTAATATGGTATAATATAATGGTGGCAGCACCTTACCTGCATATACAGTTTATGAACAAAGAAACATTGTAAAAATTGGCAATTTGAAAAAAGTGGCCAAGAGTTTTTATTGCCTGTTCTTTTCTCGGGCTTTACCTATTGATTGCGAACAGGCAGGAAGAACAGCAATGTAGAGTCGAGTTTTCACAAATGTAGTATTTTGCTTCCTAAGTATATAAATACTTTTTATTATTATTATTTCAAAATAGTTTTTTAACGTATGTAATAGATATAGATTAAACATAATTTTTTGGCATTATGTAATAATACACACATGACTTTATAGATTTCTAGCTGGTATATACTATCTGGTGTGTACTGCAATATTACTCATCCGCGTCGTCACCCCATCTCATCCTAAGGATGTCCTAAGAGGCGACTAAGGGAAATACACCGCAAACATAAACAGTGCGAAAAGGGAAAAACTCGAAGCAAAACCTGATATGGTACATCCTGACACGAGTCAGGTCCTGAAACCGATCTGGCGCCGCACGTATTGATTAGTCATTCCTGTGGGTTCTGTCAGTTAGTTCGAGAGGTTGACGCAAGTTCTGAACTTGCTTGTGCCACTTAAATCGCGTCCCAGGCGATACAGCGTCCGTGTAGGGGGTAGTCACCATCGAAAATGCTGAGGCTCTTGTCACGCTGTTTTAATCATCTAATCAAGGTGGTATAGGCCAATTACGACTGTTACATTACAATGTCCTTTTCAAGCTACTTGATACCATTTAGAGGTTCTACATATAAAAAAAAACAAAAAACCGTTTCTTTCTTTAAATATTAACGCAGATGAAATCACTAGGTACTGCGGTAGAATTGAGGCTTTTAGGTAACTATATCACAATGTTATCTTTGCCACAACTAAAGAAGAATAAAGAAAGAAAAAAGAAAGTTTTCCAGTTCCGTATCGTTTGATCTTGTTGTCGATACCGTTGTTTAGCGATTAAACACGTCGCTCTGATCTGATCGCCTGACTGTTTGCTTCTAAATGTATTGTATATTTGTAGAGGATTTATGTGTTAAAAGTTATAGTTTACTACCTTCTGACGGCGGCTACACCCGCATAAAAAGAAAAAATTAAATCTTTCGTATCTTCTTCCCCGGACTCAAAATATCTCCATACTAAATTTCATCTAAATCGGCTTAGTGGTTTAAGCGTGAAAAACCGTGCAAGTGCATGTCGGGCCACGCACAATGTAGGGTTCCGTAGTCCCACCATCCTAATAATGTGGCATAAGAAGTGAGTTTTCTATTGTTTTTGTTTTATACTTACAACGCTATATCAACTTAACAATATTTTTCAATGGAATTTGTACTTAATACAAATTCCACTGGGATTCACTTGAATCTTACCAAAAAGTGCACTTTAAGAGCTTAATATTTTACAGTCTTTGCAGCCCCTAAACCACTTTTTAAAATACCTACCTAATGATACCCCACACGATGTGGTAGGTGAGAAAAAATAATCGCACCCTATAGGAGAGGAACCCTTAAAAAAAAAAAATTCAAGATTTTATTAGTACTTTTTTGGATAAAAGAGCAATAAAAATCCGTTCATATATTCATACATTCTCATAAACTATTTAATTTATGGTATTAGTAGGGATTACAGCATATAAAATTAGAAAGAACATGTATAACCCACGTAAATCAAAATGTAGTAAGCAATAGTACATCGTCATTGTGTCGCGTGTCCTCCCTATCCTTGTTACATGATAAAAATATCGTAGGTTTACCCCAGGAGCAGACGAGGGTAGCCTGTCTACCTTCATCTCTCTGTTATCTTATCCTGATAAGGCTGATAAGGCATTTTATGGCGTTCGCTTGTTTCGTTCAGTGATTGGATTGCGTGTATTTTTGTGTGCCATGTTTGTAGATTTTTTGGCATTTGGTTAGGTTGGTTCAGTTTCTTATTTATTTTAAGAAATTAATACTCTCTTCAAGCATTAGGATTTATTATATTTTTAGTTCATATTACAATAACAAATCAAACCTTTAATGTAATATTATAATGACTGCCTTTGTGGTGCGGTGGGTGTGTATCCGACTGTTACGCAAGAGGTCGTGAGTTCGATCCCCACCCCATAAAACACTTTGTGTGATGAGCACGATGGTTTATTCTGTGTCTGGGTTTTATTTATCCATAATATGTATGTATTTAGAAATATATAAGTATGTTTATCAGTTGTCTGGTTTCCATAGTGCAAGCTCTGCTTAGTTTGGGATCAGATAGCGTTGTGTGAGTTGTCCCAAGATATTATTTTATAAATTATATTATTATATTATATCCATACTAATAACTAATATTATAAATGTGAAAGTAACTCTGTCTCTCTGTCTGTTACGCTTTCACGCTCAAACAGCTAAGCAGATTTAGATAAAATTTGGTATGGAGATAGTTTTAGTCCCGGGGAAGGACATAGGATAATTTTTATCGCGATAACTGACATCCACGCGGGCGGAGCCGCGGGCGAAAGCTAGTAGTAGATCAGAAAGCATACATAGTAAAAATTCATCACCACAAAATCTGAACTGCTGAAGCTACAAATATGGATAATGAATTCCTTTTACAAGGCATGTTTGGGATGTACCTGATACTTTTCAAACATGCGATTCTAGGCTAGTTGTACAAGTTTCTAAATTTTAAAGCTAGTTTTTTTTTTATAAGTTAACTAGCAATGTGGGATTTTTGGTCCCACATTACCAGTATCTGTATCTGTATCTAAGTAGCGATTTTAGATAGTTAGATAGCGACACCTTTTCCCCAAATTTCATCACATACGGTCAGACACACACACAGACAGAGATGACGAAACTATAAGGATTCCGTTTTTGCCATTTTAGCTACGGAACCCTAAAAAATTAAATACACTTGGTATTAAATTCTCTTTGGTTACAACCTTTTTACTTGAATAAAACTTTTTGCCCAACAATATTAATTTCAATCTCGGATATAAAACCTTTTTTTGATTTCCCGGAAACATTCAGAATAACCGACTTCATTCTTATCATTGTATTTACAGAAGCACCCACCATGAACAAAAAATAAAAATTAAAAAAATACCGAGTATTACTCGTAAAAGCGGCATTCGTTGAAACGTAAGCATTTTAGTGTAAACAGTGTTAGTTAGTTATCTGACATGTCAAAGTGATAGTCAGACTGTTTGTTTGTCTGCTCGTCGCTGTAGGTACCCATCACGGGCTGTGTCAATATTGAATGTTGCCGTTATTAATTTTTTGGCTTTAACTTTGCGTTTTAAATCTGTTTGAGCTTTGTAAAAGGGTTTACGATCTATGTTCGCGTGAATAAATGTAGATATATTCTTATTTGTAACTAGCTTGTGCCCGCGGCATCGCCCGCGTGGTTGCCAGATTGTTACCAGAATATTTTAACAACAAAGTTTCTTACTAACTTTACAACCCCGTTTTACCCCATTAGGGAATGAATTTAAAAAAAATCTTTCTTAATGCTCGCCTACGTTGTAAAAGGAACCTTTGTGCAAAATGTCAAGTTTCTAATCCTTATAGTTTAGGCCCTGCGTTAATATGTCAGTCAACTTCTCCTTTCATATATATACTAACTGTCCCGGGCAACTTCATTTGCGTACATTTTCCCCGTTTGTTCCTCTCCTATTGGTCGTAGCATGATGTTATATATCCTATAGCCTTCCTTGATAAATGGGCTACACAACAAAAATGTTTTTTTTTCAATTCGAACCAGTAGTTCCTGAGATTGCCGCGTTCAAACAAACAAACAAACTCTTCAGCTTTATAATATTAGTATAAATAGATGTGAAGAAATGTGTATTTATGCTTACATTATATTTAGACAAGCATTTTCTTTATTTTCTAAGTATTAGTACTAGTTGTAGTAATTGGTCGATGAACTCTAATGACCTTTTTCATTTAATTACACTTACAATTTTAGGTGTCCATGTGACGCAGTAAAGGCGTATGCAAACGCTTTGTAAAAGGTTGTTGATTCCATTAGCGCAAGATACAAAACTTGTGTGATTCATGAACATACTTATCTACGCCTACTCAGGATTTGTTTTGTAGGGTCAATATGGTCTGGCCTGTTGATCTAGTGGTTAGTGTCCCTGCTAAGCCGGAGGTCCTGGGTTCGATCCCCACCTAGGATAAAATTTTGTGTGATGAGCACGATGTTTATTCTGTATCTGAGTGTTAATAATCTTTAATATGTATGTATTTAGAAATATTTAAGTGTGTTTATCAGTTCTCTGGTTTCCATAGTACTAGCTCTACTTAGTTTGGGATCTGATAGCGTTGTGTGAGTTGTTTCAAGATACTATTATATATATTATTAATATTTTTACAAGGAGTGAAAAAAGAATTGCAATATTTTTTACTTTTACAACAGATGCCTCTAAACTGGAATTTGGTTACATATCTGCCTAGGGGTAGTTTTTGACCAAGCTGCTCAATCCAAGTGAAAATACTCAATGTCCTTACACCTGTTATTTACGTACTAAATTTCATTAAAACTACCACAAGTGTTGAAACATTCTCTAGTCTTGGGTTCAATTTAACGTTTAGAACGCCTACATTTCAAATATTTTTTAAATGTTATAGAAAGAGCCCGAAGATAATTTTGTTCAAGCGGAATCGTCCCAAGCTTTCTTAAATTGTTCTTCCTTTTCCTCCAGGGACATGTTTCAACGTCCTAAGTCCATGTTTTCCTGTTAAAAGGCATCATTTCGACAAAACACTAGAATACGCAGCGACTAAATCCGTAGATTTCAGCAGATTTTATTTTGCTCGAGTGAAGGTTTTATTTTTGCTTTTTCAATTACCTACACATGGTGAGTAGAAGTGCTTAAATCTATGTAACCCTACACTTTTGCTCGTTCTTTTTCTGTAACGTTTGATAGAGTGAAAGCGTTTATTTGAAGATGTTTAAGGGTTGGTTACACTGAGTAAAATCCGCCAGTGTGCTTGCAAAATATGTTTTTGAATGTATCTTAGATCAAGATTTATTATTAATATCACTGCATCGTAAGTTATTAATGGGAATGTACATTTATTGTGCTTGTACATCTCAACAGAATATCAATTTTAATATTAATTTTGAAAGGATTTAGGAATTGATTTGCTTGACGCTATTATAATAACTTATTCGTTTTTAAATAACCGGCTTCAAGTGAATATCAAGGAAAAAAATATCAAGGACATCACCAAATGAAAATTTCGCCATATCTATTTCGCCTATATCTCAGGTGTTTTATAAGCTAGGACAACGTTTTATACACTAATATCTTTCCAAAACATCTGCAGTCGAATAGTGAAAACTCCATCTAAATTGGATCACTAGCTTTAGAGAAAATCGCGAACATACATACATAGGATACGGGTTAATCAGATAATACTTTGTTTGCGTAAAAATTTTGAAAAAGGAAAACCCTCAAGAACATTTTTTCAGATCCGATTATCCGTTGTGTCGTGATTGAATAACAAACATCCATCCATACATCCAATCTTTCGCATTTATAATATTAGTACCTATAGATAGATGATTACCTATATTCGGCATGCCTATAATGCGAAGATTATAACGAAACTAATATACTTAGAAGGTAGCACTTTATTATGAACTAATTAAGAGCTTGAAATCCAAGCACCTCATTCAGTTCCGCGCTCCATGAGTGAACTTTCATAAATTAACAAATTCTCCAGCTATATTCCTTTGAGAAGGTATACCAAACTAAAGTCGACTAATCTTGTTATAAGGGAGTATCATTCAATTAACTTTACACCGCATTAGACGAGCGCCGAAACGTCTTTATACAATATAAAGGCAAAGTTTCCGTTTGCTAAAGTCCTAGTTTAAACAGTGATGCGCTGAACTAAAGCGAATTTGCATGTTTACACAGAGGCTGTCGCGTGGCTATGCCGCTGGCACCAAGTGAGTCAATACAGGGGCGGCCACAGCTAGTTTTTAAAGGGTGCGAGATTTTGCTATGGTGTCTACGCTCGTTGCAAGTAATTCTACAGGAGCCAGTGGATACCACAAGGCCATTGAATTTATCGGATGGTGAGAACTAACCACTAACTTTATCAGTCAAAGCGAGATAATCAGTTTATTTTTAGATTAATCGAATTTTTGATGCTCTAACAATGGCGGTAACTGTGGTTGTTTGTTTGGTGTGAGTTTTTTTTGGGGATAGAGTATAGACTCATAGCTTTCGTAGTTTTATATTATCTTGGCTTACAGCGACTATTACGGTATATTTTCGTATAAGCACAGCAAGTTCGTTTCCAATAACAATTATTGTCAACGAATAGAATAATTGAATGTTTTTAGGTTTGACTATATTCGATACCATCTAATACAAGTTTTTTTTTCGAATTTAGTTCCTTGTTGCATCTGAATTTTCTTGTACGGTCGCCCCGCTCGTACCAACCTAGGGCCGGTCCTGAGTGAAAGCTCATTGAAATAAGTTTTCCAAATACCAGCTAAGCAAATATTGGCGACATATCGGCGCGTGCGGTTTTTGTTGACGCTCACTGAGGACGTGACTGACGTCCGTTGCTGTCTGTTGCCGTCCCGTTACCGTTGCCTGTCAACTCGATTTGCTAGATTTATTGTGTTTTTACTCGCATATGTTTGTTACGACATGTTTGGCTGAGTCTGTTGTTATTGACAAGAGATTCACATAAGGTTCAATGACTTCGAACTTTATGGTTAGGATTTTGTTTGTTAGCGAATTGTGGCATTAAGTTTGTTGACTTCACAAGTATTAGGTAGATGTTATTGGATGTTTTTGTGAGACATGAAAATGGCCGAAATTGTTATTGTGGGATGTAAATCGGACGTTGTCTTTTGAACTAGGCTGCTATAAAATATTTTAGGTACCTACTTAATATTATGCGAATAATATAAAGCGATGAATCTGTTTTATTCTCATGAAGTGGCTAAGCATACACATCTGAATAAAGTGTTGTTGGTACTACTCGTATCTTCATTTGTCTTGTTAGTTAAAATTAGTTACCTAATCATCAACACCTTCCTATCACACAAATATAACAATTAAAAAAACCGAGCAAGAGCATGTCGGACCATGCTCAGTGTAGGGCTACGTAGCCTTGAACAATTGCATCAGCAGAAGAGAGTATGTTCAAGGTACTTACGAACTTTTGGTGAGAAACACAGTTTTTCGGCAATAACTCAATGATAGTATATTCGACCTTACCCGAAATAATTTTAGTTTAAAGAACTTATTAAGCGCTATCTTTGTGATTTTTCCCATATTTTTTGGATATTTTTTGGTCCCACAGTTCAAAAGTAAGGGGGACGGTTTTTAAAACACCTGTCGAATAATGTAAAAAAAAACAGCTTCTGTTATATGAATGGATTACCTCCTCTAAAATTATGTCTATTACCTATTTAGCTATCAAACTAAGTAACGGCTACTACAAAACACCTTTTCATCAAGATTCATTGAGTACTCTTTGAGTAAAATGCCTGTGACATACGGACAGACAGACAGACAGACGGACATGACGAAACTATAAGGGTTCCGTTTGTGCCATTTTGGCTTCGGGACCCTAAAAAGTATATGTCCTTTTTCTGTTAACTGGTGACAAAAAAATCACTTTCTTATTTCGAATACGAGGAGTAGAATTAATGAATGGTGCACTAAAAACCAAAAACAATAACACACCATAAACAAAATGCGTTTTTACCTAAGACATCACAGCTGTCGTACACCAATCATGCAAAGAAATGTGCTAACACGGAAGCCACTCGTAATTTCAGAATCGTCCATACATTGTACTACAAAGTGCCGCTTGCCCCGTTTCGTCCGACAAACAGATAGATACGACCAAATGGTGCGGACGTAACTTGCCCTTGATACTGCATCGCAGAACTAAAGCGGATTATACCCAACAGAATTTTGTACCAAGTTCCTTACTTTCAATTTGTTTTCTGTAAAACAAGATGTTTATTCTTTTTATAAATATTGTTTGTTTATGAACGATTTACCTTTTGTTTTGGTATATGGATTTTGCAACAAATAGAGTAATATTAATCTATACTAATATTATAAAGCTGAAGAGTTTTTTTGTTTGTTTGAACGCAGTAATCTCAGAAACTACTGATCCGAATTGAAAAAATATTTTACTGTTGGGTAGCCTATTTATTGAGGAAGGCTATGGGCTATATAACATTACGCTACGACTAATAGGAGCGGAGTAGCAATGAGAAATGTTGCAAAAATAGGCAAAATTTGCGCAGACGAAATTGTGCAGGACAGCTAGTAATTAATAATTGCAGTACAATGATAATATTTATAGTACAAAATAGTAGCGTGTAGCGAGTTATTTTTGACGTTTAATATAAAAGACACTGTTTTTTTTCTCTTAGTTACACTATTGATTTATACCTACTTTTAGGCTTTTTAAGTTTTGTAAATCAATTAGGGGTATTCAAAGTGAATTTTGAAAATGACAAACCTTCTAGTGTTAAAAGTCGTAATATTTGCACCTACAAAAGGCATAACAAAACAATCTTCAAAGTTGTAAAAAAATTATTCGACCTCTGTTCTGAAAAATGCAAAGTATTTTATAAACTGAGAAAATGAAATCGAAGGAAACAAACAAATAAAAATGCACCACAAATTGCTTACCCGCTTAGAAAAGCATTATTGAATACGTTATGAAGTACCATCGTAATAAAACCAACAATATATGAACTGAATACGTCACAATTCAATACAATCTCCTATCGATTCCACTCGAATAAGTAGCATCAATGTCCTTTTCAATTACAAGGCTCAAAGATAGGTAGGTAAATGAAAAGCGAGCTCTGGTTTTAAGGCTCGTGGGATGAAAAGGGATCCTTGTTCGGTCGACAGGGTTCGACTCATTCACTATAGATGATGGAATATCTGTGTATGGTACCTATCGGGAATTATTCGCCGTCTGTTTTCGACAGAAATAGGACGAGTTAAATTTACGGTTGAAGTTCTGAGGGCCGCGGCCTCGAGTTGTGGGGTCGCGATTTTAGTAGTTTATGCTTTATTGTTGCCGTATACTTGAAAATAAATGAATGAAATTTGAAAGTTTGTTGTTGATGTTTATTGACACAGCTTTGCACCATAGTATACGTGGCGCAAAACTGTTCTATAGTCACAATAATGTCAAGTTTCAAGGGATTTACGGCGACTCTGTATAGCCTACCTATAATAACCTATATTCAACTACGACAACTACGTAGATAAGTCATTGTGACTATAGAACAGTTTTGCGCCACATATACTTTGGCGTATATGTGGCGCAAAACTGTTTTATAGTCACAATAATGTCAAGTTTCAAGGGATTTACGGCGACTCTGTATATTATAAATTTGTCATTGTTGTAACTCAGACCTCCTCTTTGAGTTTTATAACGTTTTTAGGGCTCCGTCGCCAAAATGGCAAAATGGAACCCTTATAGTTTCGCCATGTCCGTTCGTCGTCCGTCCGCAGCTTAGTTCAGAGCCTGTTAGTGCTAGAAGGCTGTTATTTTGCATGGATACACATAATACTTATGTCGACAAAATTTAGAAGAAAAAACTTTTAAGGTACCTTCCTTATATGTAAAGTAGGGATATGATTTTTTTTCTTACCTACGCCATCGTGCGGGGTATCATTAGATAAAACGTCTTTTAAAAACACTTAGGCTTTGTAAAGACTATTTTCAACTTAGGTATCCATTTGTGAAACATTAAGCTTCAAAGTGCATTTTTTTATAGTCAATTGGTTGATGATTTTTTTCACATACCCAAGTATGTGAAAAAAATCACGGTAGTGAAATTAAAAGGAAAACTATCACAGCAAGTTGGATTTACAACTTAACGAGTAATAGCCGACCAACTAGAACTAACAACATTTTCGTACATTTTCCATTGAAAAATACTTATATAACGTTGTTGTAGTATGAAACAAAAACAACAGAAAATCTTCTTCTTAGGCAGCATTATTTAGATGAGGGACTACGGAACCCTACATTGTGCGGGGCGCGACATGCACTTGCTCGGTTTTCATTGTTGAATACCGAGCATAATAGAGGCCATTGTGTTAATAACATGGACCAAAACATCACGCGTTAAAAATATTCATAAAACATAACTATACATTGTTCTAAAAATATGAACTTCTTATAAATAGCAGACACTATTACCAATTAATAAAGTTAAGAAATACTTAGTCTACGAAACCTATTAAGTTTTTGGATTTAAGAAGAACACTTATCGATAAAAAACAGGATACACGACGGCATATCATTTTCGGTTAGTCATGATCGCAATTTTATTCCTTTTATGGACAGGCGAGTACTATCTTTGTGGCCATGGCCTGGTAATATAAAAGGGAGGTGGTGTTAGCGGTATAATGGGCACGGTTAGTTAGGTGGCCGTTGAGTTTTAGTGAACACTTTGACCTTTTGAGAGGCCATTTTGAAAGTCGATGTTATATTAAAGTAGCGTTTTAGCTTCTAAGTGGTGTTTGAATTTTATTTGAAGAGGATTTGCTTAATTATGTTGTTATTTAAAGTATTTAGATGTATATTATGTTTTTTTGGTTCTTTCAATTTAAATTATAAGTGTTTGACACTGTATTTGTGTTTGTTATAATTGATAATGAATCAATTATTGTAGGATTTTTTATTAACCGATTAAAAATAGGACCGGAGTTTTACTTTGACTTTTAATTTAAAATAAAACAGTAATAGTTTAATCATCATGACTTTGTCACATTCAAATATCAGCGTTGACAGTTTGAAAGATAACTTTTTTTTTTAAATATAACTAGCAATGTGGGATTGTGGCTACTAACAATCCCGTCAACCCCTCCAGCTAAGCTCAATGGCTTGTGTTAGAAGTGGGTTCACATCGGTAGTATAATGTGTAGGATTCGAATCCGCGAATTCACGGTTGCAAGACCGATGCCTTAGCCATTAGGCTACCGTCGATTCTAACGCTATTCGGGTTAAAGAAACTTTATTCTCATAAGAACACACAATAGTTCGCTTACATGAGATTTATATTACAAAAGTGATTGTCTAGTGTTAAGGGGCCTATTTACGTAGTTAATAATAATATCTTAGGACAACTCACACAACGCTATCTGATCCCAAAATAAGCAGGGCTTGTACTATGAAAACCAGACAACTGATTAACTTACTAATATGTTTTTAAAAACATACATGTTATAGATAAATAACACCCAGACACAGAATAAACCATCGTGCTCATCACACAAAGTTTTATCCCGGATGGGGATCGAATCCACGACCTCTTGCGTAGCAGTTGGACACACTCCCACCGCGCCACAGAGGCAGTCGAGTCGAATAGCTTATATAGTTTATTATAGGTAGATCTAAAAGACTATTTAGCTAACTACAAGTATATACTTTTTATAATCATGACGAAAAGTTACAACTTGCCTACAAGTCTGCTGTTACTCCTTCCAACATATCACTATAAAGGCAACCTGCCTGCATACACACATTTAATGTCGTAGCAGTACCAGAGGGATGGTTTTTTACGACTCACAAACTGACATAAAATGTGCCTTGAGTACCGATTTTTCACGCATTATTACATAAGCAAGATACATATAAACAAGAATATATAGCCTCTGTTTGAAGATGGATGGTGTACGTTGGGAAATAAGAAATTTACTCATTATTACTTTAAGTAATAATGAGTAAATTTGTGAAAGTGTATCATACGTTATGGCATGTGGGAATGTTGATGTCTAATGAGAATTAAAGTAGGTACATTAGATTTCTTGTAGCATTTTTTTTAATGACGACTCCCGTAGTTGGGTACAAGCCCTGTGGCGCGGGGACTTCACGGACACAAAGTACACCAAGACTCGGAACAACAATTTGTGAATCACACAAAGTGGTGTCTCGTGTGGAAATTGAACCCACGACCTCTTGCGTAGCTGTCGGATACACTCCAAACAGGCCACAGAGGCAGTCACATGTATAAAAAAAATATCCACGGTATGCAAAACTAAATTTCTTAATGGAAAAACATTCATAGACCGTAATATAACCTACATATAATCAAAGTTTAAGTTAATCAAGTCTTTAAGTCTCGTTTTGATTTGAATTAAAAAAAAATCTTATGAAGTAGGTACTAATAAAAATAGTTCATCAAATTAACTATTTCAAGATTTGGTACAATAAATATTTTTAACAGTATTTTTATTAAACATTAAAGTAATGTCAACATAAACTGGTCAAAAATAACAATTATCTTAAATGTCTTAGATAATCACCATTTTACCTTTCCCACTGCAGGGACACAGGCCTATTCTCTGACAGAGGGTACAGGCACTCACGGGGGCCTGTATCAAATTTGTGAACTCTATGAAGCAAAACACAAAATATTGAGACACACATTTTGAGTTTAGACTAAGAATAAACTTCACATATGTTGATAAATTTTAGCGATTTGTACACATAATAAAATAACATATACTACGGGTCTTAATCGCGTGAACAATTTAAAGTAAAATACCTTGTTTATTGCCCGACGTTTCGATCGTATTACAACGGCCGTGGTCACGGTCGTTGCAATACGATTGAAACGTCGGGCAATAAACAAGGTATTTTACCTTAAATTATTCACGGTGCGATTAAGACCCGTAGTATATATAATTTTATAATTCATTGTATTAGCACGTATTAGTGTCACTGTATCCTAAGTCCTCAATTTTATAAGAAGTAAGTATGTTGGGACTATCGGGAGAGGGCGGTTGAAAGCCGAATCCACAACAAAGACGACAAATTCCCCCGCCATTCACACGGAGCAAGCTATTGGAAATTATTTCTGTAAAGTGAAATTCTGCTGGTGACATAAGTAGGTCGCAATATTTTATGGTAACAGTTTGTACAATGGTTCCTTTTATCCATCGTTAGCCTGGACTTTGGGAGGATGCATTGATTAATATATTGCAATAGGTATGACCTGACCTACTTGGCATGGTAATAAGCTTTTAGGATTTTCTTTAAGAAAGACTTGCGTGAGTAACACAATTAAGAAAATCAGTACACGTGTGTTTACAGTCTAACAGAATAGAGTTTAAATTTCAACACTGAATTGCATGACCTACAATGATAATGCAACGACCATCGTGCTGCATCGGTTTTAAGCTATTGCATAGCTTTTATCGCGGGCTTTGAGCGTGGCAACCGCATCAAGAAATTCCGTAACGAAAATAAAACCTAACACCCCCCACTCTCCCTACCATGTAGCTCGGCCGAGCGTTCGCTTAACGTATATGTTTAAGGTACGACTGTACGAAGCTCGCACGGATCGAGACGAGCTGCTCCGAAATGTAATGAAAAGAAAAAAAAATGTTATTTACCCGACGCAATTAAAAAAAAAAATGTTGTTTTTTTGAATTTCATTTCTGCCTCTGTGGCGCGGTGGTAGGGTATCCGACTGCTACGCAAGAGGTCGATCCTCACCCAGGATACAACTTTGTGTGTTTATTCTGTGTCTGGGTGTTAATTATTTTTAAACTGGACTTTTAAATTCATAATTTTAGTGATTAAAATTGTTGTTTTTTATTGTTGATAATACCTAATATTTACCACATTATTTTAATAAAATCACTTGGAATTAAACAAACCAACGCAATAGTTCTAAATTAAACGACAAAAACATTTTTATATCTCCCCACATTGTCCGTATCGGCCAATACAATAAAAACCCAAACAATAAAGATATAAGCAGCAAGGATAAACACCACATAATACATTTATCAGTTATCTCGACCATGTTCCGTATATCAGGTTTTACGTGTCCCGATGATGTATTGTGACGAAACACTTGAACAACATATTAGATAAATTGCGATTTTGGGACTTAATCGCGTGAATTATTTAAAGGTACGAACCTTTTATTTACCACGATCGTTGCAATTCGATCGAAACGTCGGGTAAATAAAAGGTTCGTACCTTTAAATAATTCACGCGATTAAGTCCCGAAATATATCTAATATGTATAAATATCGCGAAAGTTTAAAAACAACACTTGAACAACTTCCATGTTATAAGATGTGTTTATTTTCTAAAATCACTTATATTTTTCATTGAATTTATTGCAGTTCCTATAGTGATATCCTTACTCGCAACTCCATTATAAGAAGTTTTTAACTGACGGTACTAGAAGGATGGTTATGTTTTTTACGCGTTACGCACTATAATGTGAATTTCTTTGGTACACTCTACCGCCTAATTTTATTATGAGAAGTGTTTTAAATATAATATATCAGATGGGTAGGATTGACATAGGCTGTGTAATTGTTCAGTTACTATTTCTAAGCGGTTGGGATTTTTCTCTTGCTGTCACTTTTACTTTAATGTGAATAATAACAACAGAAATACTTTCGAACACGTCTCAACATTTAATATCGATTGAGTTTTTCGGGTATAGAATTTCTAGTAACTGTTATGATCTTTACAGTTCTATTAAAGTTTGAAGATGTGGGTGTTAATACCACGGTAAGCTCTTTGCAATTTAAGTTTTGAACAATCAGTAGATTCGAACTGAAGCTACTACATTACCAACGAAACTTCACGTATAGTATAAATAATATGTTCAACCACAACTATAACTATCAAGCGCTTATATGTATATTAAGGCCAATTTATGTATTAAATAGGTTAAATAATAAAATTGTTTTAATCACCCGTTGTTTTGTGGACGTTTCTATATATCCGAGTGATTAAAATCGCTGGCTTATTATATTTATTTCGGATTTATAACATTTAAGATGAAGATGAAGATGTATAACTAACTACAGACAAAATTCTTTCCTTGTGCGAGCAAGTCGTAATTTCTAAAACAAGCGATTTGGACCCGTTTGTTACAAGCGTTGCAACAGCGAGGCGGAGTCTAAGCCTTTTTTTATCAAAATATGTGAACAGTATGTATTATTTAAGATTTTTTTTTAACGTATGTGAATGTAACGTACATAATCATAGCTTCCCTATACAATTGTTTATATGAGAAGACCTATAATTGGCTTTTTGTTTGTATTCTGTCATTTTCTTCCACAAATGTTGTAGCTGTTGGTTTTCCGAAGTGAAATAAATAAATAAACAAAATATGTATTTGAGGTAAATACTTAGTCATAACTTTCGATGCAGCAAAGAAAAAACCGAAAATAACGAATAGGTATCAATAATGCATGTATGGATGATTCTGCTTCAAAAATCGTAAAGCAATGAAAAGGTGCTCATGTACCGACCGTACCGACCTATGTTTGTTTTGACATGTTTATTTTTCTAAATAAAACAACATTACCCTTGGAAAGTGGTCCTTTCGCCCAGTCGATCGTGAATTCCAACGACTTACCTGAAAAAAATAAATTAATCAAATGTCAAAAATAAAATTGTTGTATATCAAAGAGAAAAGGCGAGCGTAACATTTCCCCCGACTCAGGGATTAGTAGAAAATTGCGTCAATCTTCATTCGATTTAGCTGCAAAAGTAAATTTTATATAAACTTTTCAATTTTCACGTCATGTTGCGAGCGAACTCGATTCGATTAATTATTCAAGAAAAATCTTGAATTGCTACTCTCATTTGAAATATTGTATAAATGTTTGTTTTATAAATAACGTTCGATGTTCAATAATTTTTTGGGGGATTAAATTTTGTGCTACTTACTATTTTTCAAATTATTATTTTAATTGCTGTTTTGTATACTTTGATAAACCACCTTTTTTCTTCTGCCGAATTGGTATAAATTTTTTTATATAGCAACCTTAATGGTGGTGGTAATTTAGTCGACCTAAAATATGTACTTACTAATATTAGAAAAGCGAAAAATACGTCTGATACGTTTTTACCGCCAAACTGAAGGGTTGATTTTGATGAAATTTGGTTTGTGAGTTAGGTACATGGGCTACTTTTTTGGCGCGATAATAGTTAATGTCCCAAATCGAAAGTATTATTTCACTAGTGTTTTGCAATTGAATACAAAACAAACATACTAGAAGTGGTCGATATATATAAATTTAGTTGCTCCAGTAAATAGCACTCGATACAGGTACAATTTTAAAAGTTTTCACCTTCAAGAACAGTTTAAATTGCAGCTGTATTCCCTTGGCGGCCATTAATCCATCATTGTGTCCAACTGCGCTGAGATCTACCGGACCGGCTTTTCTAAAACCTTTTCATTTCGGTCCAGGGTTGCTGGAATATCTTTAATGTTTATATTTTATTCTTGTTTAATTTTTATTTATTTATTTAATTTTAAATTTATTTATTTACACACACACACACTTGAAACTATCTTTACAGGCTTGTCAAGAACCTAATACGACAGTTCGTTACTTAAAATGTACATACTGTGTTGCTAATAAAATTTTATAACAATATATTATTTTAAATTACCATAAGAACCACAGATGCCAATTATGTTTCATGTATGAAGCTAAGATGCTATCAGACGACCCGTGATCACGATCGGTGTAATTTAAATAAAAGGTACCTTTTAAGATTAGATATTTCACGCGATTAAGTACCGATATGTAGGTATCTAATGTTTTATGGTTGTCTCAAACAACATTAACTTTTATTTTGAGAGAAAACGAATTTCTTTACACCAATTTAGTCCCATGCAGGCGTTTTTGTTCATGTACTAATGGTCAATTACTTGTTTTTGACTGAATCGGACATTCATAGGTGTGTGACATTCATTTCACATTCATCTTTTTACAAAAGAAGCAAATTTTAAGTAGATTTTCTTTCTTAAATATATGGTACGTTTCAGACCTCTATAAATTGTTCCAGGACAACTCGAGTGCCGTTTTTTTTTTCAAATAAAAATTAAACGAAAGTTTTTATGGGTAAACAACGATTGAATGAATATTTAAATATGCACTGAGGATCTTTTGAATACTGTCAATTACGACGAGCCGTTTGTAGGGATCGCTATGTAATAAACAGGTCAACATCAACATATTTCTAAAAAGGTAGTTCTTTGTTCGACCCATATTTTAATATACTAAAAATCGCAAACTTACTTACATATATACATGTAAATATGTTTGTGATGTTTTGAAAATAATCCTGGGTCTTAATTCACGTTCTTTTTTTGACGCATGCGCGGTGCGCTCAAAGATGTCCGCAGCGCATGCGCGTTCGTTGATGTATTTCTAAGCGCAGCTGTCTATTTACCATTATGACAAGATATTACCAGTTCGCACGAGCTTGCCGCGAAATTAATCTTGTTTGAATGGATATCGAAGGATCACTATTGAAATGATTTTCTGGAAGAGTTTTAATTTAGATTAAAAGACCACAAAATTTATAGACTAAGGCCCTATTCATACCGAAATGGCAGCGGCCGGCAGCGACGCGGCGAGGAGTAGTTTCAGTGTAAAAGAATTTGTAACTTTATAGGCTTATTTATAAACCAGTGTCGCTTAAAAATCTAAAAAGATCGCGCCGCTACAGGCTTGGTAACCTTGGGCGGTCACCAGCGGCCGTGCGTGGCATCAGCAATCATCAAAAAGCCACCGCAGCCTACTCTACGGGCCACTCGTGGCCGCTGCCATTACGGTGCGAATCGAGCCTAAAAAATTGGAGAAAGTCAATGAAATCAATTTAAAATCAGCACATTTTTCTTAAAAAAGTTATTAGGCAAACATACCATTTCGTGGAAATCTCTAAAGCTTGTACCTATATTCCCGTTTCTGATAACCCTACATTCTTCCAAATGTATCCGTCTCAATCCATTTTTCTTTTCCGGGAAATTGGAAGTGTTGGAACGTAATCGTTTTGTATCTTTGAACGATATGTCAGGTGGTTTGCGATATCTTTGTTGTTTTGGTCGTGATGCATGACCGTTGTTGCTAGTGGGACAAGCAATGGATGTGTGACACTTAAGTTTCGGTCATCTTGCCACTGTGAAAGATATGTATGTGGAAGTGTGTTACTTGGCATTGGTACTTCTTTTGATACAGATGGTATCATTATTCATTGTCTGAAGTGGTGATAATTTTTATCTGATAGCTATATGAGGATAATGTTTTTCAAGTGTATGTACTTTGATTTCTTTGGTACATATATGTTCGTAAACTTTCGCGATTTGTACACATTATAGAATTTTATAAGCTAAGGTCTAGGCTAGCTAGGGTCTTAATCGCGTTAATATTTTATTTTAAGGCTAAATACCTTTATTTTATTGCCCGATGTTTTGACTATATTGCTGGTCACGGGTAGAATGGTTCCGCTCAGTGTCACCTCCGTGAAGCGCTGGTTTCGGAACTACCTTCGCTTGATTTTTATCACTCATTATTACGGAACCGTCGGTACTTCGACACACAACACTAACGACATCTGTAATGTTTGTTTCGACAGCCTAAACGATTACAAACAATGATATGTCTTTAATTTTTTTAATCTTTTTATTTTATTTTGGATTTATATCTATAAAGTTACATCAATCCCATTGAGACCTCTACAATGATCAAATCACTTTGGGGACACTGAAGCTGTAACATATAGTCCTTAAATTTGAAAGTTTGCTGTTAATTTATTTATTATCATTTAATGTACAACAAAGTAGAGGTGGTTTATTATGTATAGACAGTGAAAAAAAATCCGTGTAAAAAAATATTTTATAAAAAGTGAACACAAACCTCACCCTATTTGGAGATACAAAACAGAGCCAGCATAATAGAAACAAAAAACTTGGGCTCCGGGAGTCGTGAGGTAAATTGCGCGGTACTACTGCTATTTCACTAGGTTGCGTACAACCACAGAAGCTCTCATTGTATTTACTTACGGGATCTAAGCTAACAGTTGCAGTCCGAGGCTACCCTGTGGCAAGTAAAATGTTTACCTTAATTTATTATTATGGTTTAAACTCCGTTATTTTTTTATTATATTTAATTAATCGGAGATTGTTAGCTGGCAACAAACACATGTTGTATACCCTTGTGTAAAATATACGTGTATTCTGATACAAAATGAGCAAAAATCTATAACAAATTCGATCAGTCAAGCCCAATACCGTAATGCTTTGCTATGGCTTCTATAAAATCACCAATGTTTTGGGTTCTATTTTCACATAAAATTGCTTTATGAATCTGGTTGTACACCTTACCCCATTAATTGAATGTTAGTAAAATCCCTAATGATACAAGACACAACTAACACAATATACTTTTATAAATTTACTTTTATATTTTTTACTACCCTAATAATACTGGTAAGGCACGATCCTGATGTGATGTACAGTCATTTTTTATCATCCTCGAATCCACAATCTGAGGGCTGGTACTGGAAGATCTAGCTTCGCTAGGTATGAAGCTATTGCATAGCTTTTATCGCGGGCTTTGAGCGCGGCGACCGAATCAAGAAATTCCGTAACGAAAATAAAACCTGACACCGTGGGGGTGTCAGGCTGCCTACCATGTAGCTCGGCCAAGCGTTCGCTTAACGTATTTGTATATGGTACGACTGTATGAAACTCGCACGGATCAAGACGAGCTGCTCCGAAATGTAATAAAAAGAAAAGAAAAATATATATATTTTTTTAATTGCTTAAGTTGATAAAAAATGCTATGATATAATAGCTTTACCGCGGCAGTCCCCGAGTGCCACACATTTTTTTTAACAACGTTGTCTAAAAATGAAAGCTTGGTGATACCATTTTCGAGACGACTGCATCTATTAAGGTCAATTCAAAATCTCATTGATTTGCCGCGATTCTGCCTCGATAAGTTAGTTCCATTGACCGAGGCCACGTTCTCATGCCCCTTAACACGTGGATTTTGTACATTTTTATGAGACGGCATAAAATTTCACTTAACCTTACATACGCCAGTACCAATTTGGTTTGTTGGTTTTGCTTCATTTCGTATGCTTCAGGCATCAAGTTACTCGCATAATGTAGAAATGTGAGCTTTTGTTTCATATATGATGTACATATACATAATTATAACATTACATCTAAGCATACATCTCTGTGTATTGTTCTTTAGTACAATCTATTTTAAGGTTATGATGATTTATTTTCTTAGTTTGTTAGAAATAGTCTTTGCTTATTAGATATATTTCAGGACTTAATCGCGTGAATTATTTAAAGGTACGAACCGTGTGAAAGTCGACCCGTGACCACGATCGGTGCAATTCGATCGAAACGTCGGGTAAATAAAAGGTTCATACCTTTAAATAATTCACGTGATTAAGTCCCGAAATATATATATTAAGTATAAAAATCTCAAAAGTTTAAAAACAATAGTCTTTGCTTTTAAGATTTTTAGAGTATGACGCAAAATTTGGAGTGTACAACTTTATATTGAACACTAGCTGTCCCGCGCAACTTCGTATGCGTCTATTTTCCCCATTTTTGCAACATTTTTCATTGCTGCTCCGCTTCTATTGGTCCTAGCGTGATGTTATATAGTCTATAGCCTTCCTCGATAAATGGGCTATCCGACAAAAAAAAAATCAATTCGAACCAGTAGTTCTGGAGATTACCGCGTTCAAACAACCAAACACTTCAGCTTTATAGCATTAGTATAGATATAACCTATAAATATATTTCTGTAGTAACTTTGACAGAATTATGGACTGTGGCGTAACTCAACAAATATGTAGTTACTTTAAATCAGAATTTTTGAGTTTTTTTTTACGAAAAAATTATGTTGAGACAAATCTGGTAAAAAAATATACTAGTTTGATAGTATGTTATTGTAATCAACGATTATCTGAGACAATATTTTAAAATACGACAGATTTCTGTTTTTTTTAATTCATTAACATTGAAAATATGAAAAAGGTACCTAGATCTGGTGAATAAATGTTTCACCCTTTGTACCTACTTCCGAAAGACAGGCAGCAGCGTCCTTGCGTTTTCAAAGCCCTACTGCGATCGCCAACCAAATATTATAGACTAGCTGTCCCGCGCAACTTCGTACGCGTAAATATTCCCCGTTTTTGCAACATTTCACGTCGCTACTCCGCTCCTATTAGTCGTAGCGCGATGTTATATAGCCTATAGCCTTCCTCGATAAATGGGCTATGCAACAAAAAAAGAATTTTTCAAATCGGACCAGTAGTTCCTGAGATTAGCGCGTTTAAACAAACAAACAAAGCAAACAAACAAACTCTTCCGCTTTATAATATTAGTATAGATATTACACCCAGACATAGAATAAACCGTCATGCTCATCACACAAAGAATGAAGAAAGTGGAACTAAAGTAAAAATAATGTTCCTCACACATTACGTTGTTGAAAAATTTCATAAATATGAGAAGAGTTATTAAGCTATAGCTGAGTTTATAGTAGTTATTTAGCTTTTTATATAATAGTACTAGCTGACCCGCGCAACTTCGTCTGCGTAAATTTTCCCTTTTTTCTTCCTTTTTTTTTACAAAAAAATTTATTGCTGCTCCGCTCCTATTGGTCGTAGCGTGATGTTATAACCTATATAAATGGGCTATCCAACAATAAAATATTTTTTCAATGCGGCCCAGTAGTTCCTGAGATTATCGCGTTCAAACAAACAAACAAACTCTTAGGGGGATGAAAAATAGATGTTGTCCGATTTTCAGACCTACCCAATATGCACACAAAATTTCATCAAAATCGGTCAAGCCGTTTCGGAGGAGTATGGCAACGAAAACTGTGACACGAGAATTTTATAAATTATATTATTATTATTTTTATATTAGATTTTCTTGTAGAATGTACATCGGTGCTAGACGCCACTTACTAACCTATTGACCGCCACGGACGTCTGTGGACGTCAAATTAAAAGTGCTCAAAAAGTGTTTATTTCGACGTGCCATGCCGTCAGAGGCGTCGTAAGCACATTTTAAATTTAACGTCCATACACGTCCGTGGCGGTCAACAAGTTGAGATAGACTCGCCTGAACATAATTATCTATAGTAATATTATAAATGCGAAAGTACACAACAGATAATCGGATTTAAAAATCGAATCTTGAAATAGCACATAGGCTTTTTATCTCGAAAAAAATTTCACGCGAAAGAAATTCGCAGGCCACAGCTAGTTGTTAATAAATCTAATCTAGTCTTTGTTTGAAATAAGTGATGAAACAAAAATGAATTCGTAAACAGGATTACTTCAATAAGCATTTTTAATTTATAAAAAGTCTGTGTAATATTTTGTGTTTCAACAAAAGTTATTGCGTTTAGAATTTATTACGAAATATTCTAGTTCTATTTTTGCTCTGCTTTGAATGCATCGGCCTTGCATAGTTTTGGGTCATTGGTACGAGAAAATAGAATGAATATTGCCAGAATTCATACGCCTCTTCCTAGAAAAACACTGATATTTGTATTTACTAACATTTTTATTTGTTTCGTAGATTGTTAGCTATCTACAAACACACGTTGTATGCCCTTGTGTAAAAGATACGTGTATTCTGATACAAAATGAGCAAAAATCTAAAGCCAATAACGTATTGCTTTGCTATGGCTTCTATATAATTACCATTGTTACGTTTCGGAAATGGTTGGTTTGTTATCTACACTATTATTTGGAGGAAAGATTTGTATTTTTGTATGTAACGAATAAACTTAAAAACTACAGGACCGATTTCGAAAAATCTTTTGCCCTTAGAAAGCTACATTATCGGAGAGTAACATAGTCTATAATTTATTGCCAAAAAAATTAGAAATCCCTACTTAAATTGCATTAATGTTATTCAAGCATGCAATGGCATCATATACTGGGGCAATTCTACAAACATTGAGACTGTATTTAAAGCCCAAAAGAGATGTCTTAGATCAGTATGTAGAATAAAAAGTACAGACAGCTGTATACCTCACTTTATAAGGTTACGTATATTAACACTGCCATGTCTATATATATATGAAGTCGTAATGTTTGTTAAAAACAATCTTCACCTATATGACACACTAAACAGTACAAGGAATAGCTATAAAATTCGACATAGACAACATAAAAAGGCAATATACGATAAAAACTTTTTAGGCATGGCACCAAAAATATATAATAAATTACCTAAATATATCTTGGAAAATAGTGATATAAATTTGTTTAAGAATAATGTAATTAATCTTTTACTAAATAAGGCATTCTACACTGTTAAGGCTTATCTGTCGGATAATAATATCAGCATATAATATTGTTTAATTTGTAACCTTGTTTTTATTATTTATTAATTTAATCTATTGAAATTGTAATAATTGAAATAATTTGAAATTTTGGTGTATTCAATTCTGACATTCTTAGAGCTAATTTTGTATACCTTAACGGTAGGACATAGTGCACTACACCATGTAACAAATATCATCTGTAACTTACCTATGATCCACAAATAAATAAATAAATAAAAATAAAAAAAAATAACATATCAAGGTATAAAAAACTACGATATGACACCTATGCTAAGCTGGGGCAGGCAGCTAGTGTTACATGTGGAACGACGGCTAAGTCATTGTCTTTTCTTTTTTCATTTTTTGCAATAACTAAAGAAAGTGACAGGGAAAGTATGTTGTGTTGGCTTTCATATTTTGTACTTTAAGACACTTCTAAAAGTTCTTGATATCAACTCGGTGGCGCATAGAAGTGCATAAGACTGTCGTGGGTTCGATTTTCACATAAAATTGCTTGATAAATCTGTTTGTACACCACATTATCCTAGGTTAGAAGATACCGGAATTATAAACTAAAATATAAGAGTAAGTCAATAAATTTTCCACTAATCGGTGAAGTGCTTGATCATTCTTTCGATTTTCAATTGAAGTCGCTTCTTTACTTTATACCAAATAACTTAATAATATCAGTTCAAATATTTAATATTTAACCCTTAAACACCTACTACAAAACAGGGCTTTTGAAGTTATGGCCATAACCATCTACAGACTATGTTACCGGAGTAAAATTGTTGTTTATTGTGAAATTTAGACCCTAAACCTGACAAAAAATAACAACATTACTCTGGCATCTCACAAACGTGTGGTAGGGTATGACAAAAGTAGCTAAGAGTAAATTTATAGTTATATTTTCAAAACTGATATTCCAAAGTTATTTGGTGTAATAAAAAAAAAACATTTAGTCAAAACAAACAAGTACACTTTTGTTCCAATCTGCAAAACTGCACAGCAGTTTGTTGGCAGAAAGTTTACTCCCTTTTAACACTGCATTGTAGTTAAATTACTAATTGATAGGTAGGTACAATATAGCTTAAACTATTCTATTACTTAATCTACTATTTTTGAATTAAATCTATTCATATAAAATTCTCTACGCTTAGGTTTAAATACATTTTTGGAACAGCTTTAATTTATTATTCAGACTGGTAATTCATTATAGATAGATGGAACTATGTTTTCTGGTCCTCTGCCCATAGTGATTGTTAGACCAGGGGATAATGTACTGATTTTCTCGTCTATTCGATCGTGACTGAGTCTTCACATTCTTAAAAATATTGCTGTCATATTGTTCCACGGCAATCGTAAACCTCACTTTCTCAATGTAAAGAAGGTTATTAGTATATTAAAAATCATTCTGTATACTGAATATGTATTGATAGTGACACATTACCTACAAACTTCCAAAGTATATGAGACTGAAACAATAGGTATTCAACAATTTCAAAATTCGTGCCACGATTGTAACTGATCTACCAAACAACGTGCTCATAGCCACATCTAATCCGATGAAGCTCACCCTAAACGACGGGCATGTGAATACCGATTTATCGCACAAATCTGTCACAATTCGCTGTCGACTGACGCATGGTTCTCTAATGAAGAGGCGAACGAGTGACGCGACTGCAATTAACGAACGAATTACTGAGAATGCTGTTGCATTCGTGATTACTGACGCTTGTCTTTCCTGAAAGTGTACTATAACAGGTGCAATCAAAAAGTGATCCTTATTTGTATGATTTTCGTTCGAGTTTGTGGTTATTGTTTTTAAACTTTCGCCATTTTTATACATATTAGATACATTTCGGGACTTAATCACGTGACCACGATCAGTGCAATTCGATCGAATATCGGGTAAATAAAAGGTTCGTACCTTTAAATAATTTCACGCGATTAAGTCCCGAAATGTATCTAATAATGAGTATGTGGTTTGAACTCGTTAAAAAGAAACATGGTTAGATTTGAAAGTTAAACTTAGTAGCGCAAGATATTTTTAGGTTAGTTGTGTTTTTACTCTAAAACTAAGGAACTTAAATAACTAAGTGAAATGAAATTATTATTTCATTTGAAAGCGCAAATAAACATACTGCTACACTACCCGCATCTGTGGCGCGGTGGGAGTGTGTTCGACTGTTACGCAAGAGGTCGTGGGTTCGATTCCCACACGGGACACCACTTTGTGTGATTCACAAATTGTTGTTCCGAGTCTGGGTGTACTTTGTGTACGTGACTTGTATGTTTCTCCCCCGTAACACAGGATTTGTAGCTTGCTGCGGTAGTCGTTTTTTTTTTAAATTACGGATTTTATTATATTTTCGCGCCTTAAGGCGCTATTCCAGTAAGCAAGTTACTTATATTCAAGTTGCATATTGCATACAACTTGTATACAAGTTACAACTTGTATGAGGTATTCGAACTAGACAAAAGATTGAAATCAATACTGTTTTGTTGTTGACGTCATATTTGTATTAAGACTTAGCGCCTTATTACTTTAAGACGCTGACAACAGCTACTGAACTTCGATGTTTCACTATTTTAGCCACGCCCACTATTTCTCCGATGTCCTAGTGCCATTGATAAAGGACGGTAAAAACAGCGAACTACCAACACAAGGACGCGGTCAATAATAAACAATAAACCAATAGATGGCGCTTTATTTTTTGTTCTATATGAAGAACTAGAAAGAAATTAGACAGGGCGATTAAAAAAAACAATAAATATTTTTTATACGTTTGTATTTTTAATTATTTCAGGAGACTTTATTTGCTATGAACTTCAAAACAATATAAAAGAAAGAAAAATAAAACTCGAAAATATATTAGCAACATTTTAAATATTTTTGCATAATTATAATTTATTTGCTCTCGGATATTTGCCGGAACAAACAGACAGACAGACAGACAAAAAAAACTGTATTTTATTTATCAGTAATTATTATGGATATATGTTATCCATAATAATTAATATATATGCATAAAACTGTTATTTTGATATTACAAACAGACTCTTCAATTTTATTTATTTGCACAGATAGTTAATAATATAAAAATAATTTTTTGTTAATAATATTATTATTTATTTGACATAAGGTAAATTTAGAGCTGAAGAAAATTCTTCCAAGTTTGAAGTCCTCCGAAAATTGATAACATACCTGCTACAGCACAATAATTGACTGGTAAATAATTTTCTACACTGGAATCACTTTTAATGATAAATTTTAATTTGCACATCCTACACAAAAGAGTGAACTTCGACAAGAATCCATTTATGTTTTCTCCTACCAAATTAATGTGTTTTAAATTACAACCCAAGGGTTTAGGGGTAAGGGCGAGAAATATTCTGAAGATTTAAAAATAAATGCGATAAGTTTATTCGTCCGATGTAATAATAATAATAATATTTATAAGGATTTTTTGTTGTGCAGGGTGACTTGTACAGTAGCAGTCTAAAAAAAATAATACTTAAAGCTTACCTATGCGTTAGTAACTAAATACTAACTGCCAGATTTTATCTTCGACAACCTGTTCAAAATAATAATATTTACCTCAAGTTTAGGAATATTATCGGTGGATTCAACTGTCTCAGATACCTTTGCCGATACTTCAAACCAGTGATGGAAAAAAACTATGACTCACAATAACATAAGAAGTATATGAACGATCATGAGGAAGTTTCATATCACTTGGGCATCATCTTTACCTGGTAACATTTTCTAGAGGAATTATAACATCACTTTCTAATGTAACTGCAACAGCCACATTTCCTAATCTGTACAAAATATTTATCACATTTAAACATAGAAAAACTTTCTTCAGCACTAATCTTACCTATTATGTCTAACTAGCTGTAGACTAGCTGTGGACGTAGCCTAAGTTACTCCTTACATAATTAGCTGTCTGACAGTGAGTCCTGTCAATCTCCGTACAGCCGTTTTGGAGATTTGTCAAAACAAACACACAGACAGACAGCCAGATAAAAAAAAACTGTATTTTTGTTTTAAGTACTATGCGTACTTTCATAGCATTTAGTAAAAAACTGCTATTTTGACATTAGGAACAGACACTTCAGTATGCATAGATCGCCATATATAGGTAAAAAATACTAAAACCTACACAACTATTTGTATGAAAAGGGCAAGAAACAATGGATAAAGCTACAAGTATTTTAGGAGTATTTTCCTATTAGGCCAGTTCTAAGATAGTCGTAGGTCTATGCAAATGTGATAGTTTATCATTATACTTGTTTGTAACTATCTTTCTAAAATGTAAAGAGGATCCTCTTTGTCCATGTGGCGATTCTTTTTGTGTAATGTTTTAATGTAATATAAATAATAAAATTATTATCTATATTAGTATGTAGGTACTTATTACAAACTTATTGGTGAAAAACTTTCCGAAGTTTCACCTGCTTCTGAACTATTCGCCAAACGTCTCTTTTTACTGAAAAGATAAAAGAAAATATTAAAAATAAATACAAAAATTGAACAGGCGAACCTAGGTTTCGAACTCGAAACTTTATATTCTGAACCAACGCAGATACCGCTAGACCAAACGAGCTTCACAGTTGCAGATGAATTTTCGCTATACGTTGTACAAAACAGCTTAGTGTAGCTTTTTGGTTTGGTTACGATTTCACTTCTGTTCGTGCAATATTTTGTCAATATGAAAAATATAATACTTACTTTACTACTTCCATGAGATGTTTTTGTTTGTTGGTATAGAAGCGCTTTTTGCTGGCCTTCGAAATTTTTGTTTGTTACCCAATTATAGTAACAAATATTTTCAAACTTAGAACTAAATATATTTAAATTAACAACTTAGATAGTATAAATTAATAGTATATTTATTAAACTTATATTCTTTACCAATGTCTATAATTTTTCAAACAACAAACAAAATATGAAGTGAATGGATGGCGAGGCAAAGCGACATACGTCCGTCTAGCTGCGCGTCTCTGCGATCACTGTCAGATTGCTTATAAAAGAAAGAGAAGCGCGATCACGCAGCGCTCGTAACTAATGATAAACCATAAAACAATTAATTACTTGAAAATAAGTCGAGTAGTCGAAAATAAAAAACAACCAGATTCTGTATTATAACATGATACGTTATTGTTAATTATTTTACCAACGTACGTTGTTAAGTAATACAGATATTTTTGTTAGAAGATCATTTTAAGAGGTTAGTTTGTATTTTTTTTTTATCGAGAAAAAAATTCAAATTCGTGTTTTGAATACAACAGAGTTCTTAGAAATATGTTCAAGATTAACATATATTTTTTCTGCCGTCAAAAACTACGTAGATTTGGCTAAAAAATTGTTTAGGATAAGCCTATTTGGCTGTTGTCAGCGCCTTAACAACAACATTCTACTAACGAACCATCCCTTTTCCGTGTTTTTCATACTTAAATAGAAAAGGAGAAGGCATCGCATTAGATATAGTATAGGATCCCGATATACAACGACCTTCACCGAGATGTTTATTTCATGAAACGTATTTTATATTTAATTGAATATGTCAATAAATATATTGCATATGGGTTGCCTAACAAATTTTAGTCCAGAGTATTTTTAAATAATAATTAAAAAAAAAAAAAATTTTTAAACATTCCACCGGTTTGTATCTATTCCAAAATGATGCGCAGCATATACGCGTCTATCGCTATCCTTTTTATTTTCAAGCACAAATAGCATGCGCACGCTCTTTTTTTAAATGGGCGGATCTTAAACAGCTGCTATGCTGTGTCCTCTTCTATCGCATGGGATGGTTGGTTGGGACCTCTCAGTCGCACACATTCACTCGCAGCGATATTTTACTTACGTGTGGTGCCGGCTTAAGAATAGTACCACCCCATCTCTACCCGTGGGTGTCGTCAAGGCGACTAAGGGATTTTCACCCCGGAGGACGGGCAGCAGCGTCCTCTGCGTATTTAAAGCCTTACTGCGATCGCCAACCCGCTCGCCAAGCGTGGCGATTATGGCAATTACCCCCAGGATCTACATACTAGTAGGTTCTACTGGGGAGACCCGTGCCCAGCAGTGGGCCATCATATGGGTTAATATATATATATATACATATATATATATATATATATATATATATATATATATATATATATATATATATATATATATATATATATATGATATTTTACTTTTTAAAATTCGACAACCGGAATTAGAGACTGATTTTTCGCAGGCGACCCTATACCACCGTGTTCATAATTAAATAATCTTTAATTTTATTATAGATTTACCTGTTTCTACCTGGCTACCCGATAGTTGTGACTGGAAAAAAATAGGCAACCTAACGTTTGCATATTCTATGGGCTTCATACTTTCGATTGGTATAGAGTTTATCTAATAATCACACAGGTGGAATGTTTAAAAAAATTTTTTTTTTTAAATTATTAATTAAAAATACCCTGGACTAAAATTTGTTAGGCAACCCATATGCAATATATTTATTGACATATTAAACTAAATATAAAATACGTTTCATGAAATAAACATCTCGGTGAAGGTCGTTGTATAGCGGGATCTTAGACTAATAGTAAACATTTGAATATGGAGTTAAGGTTTATAACATGTCGTAAAAGAAGTATCTTACGATTGCTTCACAAACAAGACAATCTAACAAATTAAAGTAAAAAAAAAACCGGGCAAGAGCATGTCGGACCATGCTCAGTGCAGGGTCCCGCAGCCTTAAATAATTGCAAGCAGAAGAGCGTATGTTCCTGACACTTACGCCTTTTTGTTGAGAAAAGCAGTTTTTCGGCTATAACTTAATGACGGTATATCTGATCATGTCCGAAATAATTTTAGTTTAAAGTATTTATTAAGCGCTACCTTTGTAATTTTTTTTTATATTTCACAATTTATGCAACTTTTGAATCGATTATTTCCAAAAATATTCACTAAAAAAAAAGTTTATTAGGAACCTTATAATGTTTAAAAAAAAAGAAATCTGTCGAATGATGTGCCGACACGTTGAAATCAGCCGAAAAAAAAACCGCTTCTGTCACATTTATCCCCCCTACAAATATTTATTTTTATTAATAATAATAAAATAAGTAGCGGCCACTAAAAGACACCTTTTCACCATATTTCATCAATATTCATTCTTAGTAGTAGTCTCTGAGTAAAATGCCTGTGACATACGGACGGACAGATAGACAGACAGACAGGCGGACATGACGAAACTATAAGGGTTCCATTTTTGCCATTTTGGCTACGGAACCCTAAAAACGGTCATTGTTGTTTGTCAAACAATTAAATTTCAAAATCAATGTAACTTTTTGAACGAACAACAGATTCACAACCAAATATTTAGGTACATCCGATACCTAATGTACAAAATTGGGGCAGATTTGAAAGCTAATTAATGCTATTTTAAAATCCGTTACAATTCCCCGAATTCCGATATTCTCCAATCTCTTTGTACCCTCTGCCAAATCGCCTTTTGTATCGTTGATGTGCCTTGGAACTGCCATTTGCTTCGCTAAGCGTACTTAATGTTCACCCTCACTGGAAAAGAACGAAATTGTAGTTGGGTATTACGCTGTTGTTATTATATAGGCGAGGTTATTAGCCGTTATAGCTTATTCGATTTGTAAAGGATTTTATAAAGAATACAAACAATAATAGGCTTTTGATATGAATGAAGTGTATTTGTGTCTTTTAAAAATGGCGGTAGCCTAATGGCTAAGGCTTCGGGACTTGTAATCGTGAGGTCGCGGGTTCGAATCCTACCCATTATACTACCGACGTGAACCCACTCCTAACACAAGCCTTTGAAACACTGGGAATCACGTTTACCAATGAAAGTGTGGACACGTAGATATCTAGACCACATTTTACGTATGTGTAACGTGACTGTCATAACGGTAATATGAAAGAGTTTTGAATGAAATGAAACTAGAAAATCCTACATTATCTGCATAGGCAAACAGAAACTGAAATCCACCTCGGTAATATCACTGCAAAAAGCTCATCTATACTAATATTATAAAGCTGAAGTGTTTGTTTGTTTGAACTCGAAAATCTCAGGTACTACAGATCCGAATTGAAAAATTATTTCACTGTTGGATAGCCCATTTATCGAGAAAGGCTATAAGCTATAAAACATCACGCTACGACCATTAGGAGCGGAACAGCAATGAGAAATGTTGCAAAAGCGGGAAAATTTTACGCCTACGAGAGTCACCCGGGACAGCTAGTTTTAAATATATGTGCCTTACAATCCCGCAACAAAATTTGCAGTACCAACCCACCACGACATCCCAGCATAAATGCAAGATAAAAAAATACACAAATGAAACATTAGACAATGTAAATGATTAAGTTAATTTAAAATTGCAACCGCATTTAAAACCCTTGTTTATATAAACATGTCGTAGTAAACGCCTTTGACCCAAAACAGAAAAAACAAATGACGTCATTTTCATCAAATGAGAACGATTATCCTGGATAATTCTGTCGCAGCGTGCATCATTAAAGACTACATTTAAATGGATAAAAAAGTGTAAAATTGTAGGTAGAATAAAGACCGCTGTACTAATTTGTTCAGTAATTGCTACGGTTCTCGTCAGCATTAAAAAGCGATCTGTCAGTAGTAGTAGGACAAATCCGACAGATGATCCGGACACGATAAATTATGCCAGACGCTTCTTTGTACGGTTTGGACTTTTGAAGCAAATTTTATGCTTTGATTTATAAGGTCGTTTGCTTTAGGTGGGCAATGTTTAGCCAGAGGGAAAATACATTAACCTATATTTTGTCAGAAAATGTTAAAATAAGTAGGTCCACACTTTCCTTTGTATTCTTTTATAATGAAGCGTAGGTGTAGGTACAAGCGTTATAAAATTGTGAAATATAGAACCCAAAGATTCAACCCACAACATGTGTTCAGAAATAATAATTAGGTTCTCTAAATATGCTTTACAAATTAAGCTGATATGTTTTTTTTAAAGACGACTCTTGCAGTAGGATAAGAAGTGTACTAGCCCTGTGTTGCGGAGGACTTTACAAACATACAAGTCACGGACACAAAGTACACCCAGATTCGGAACAACAATTTGTGGATCACAGTGATCACACAAGTGGTGTCCGGTCGTAGCAGTCGGATACACTCCCACCGCGCCACAGAGAAAAAAAAACTGATATGTATTTTAAAAGTCATTTTTTTATCATAGATTTAAAACTAACAATAATCGTAGATTTTAAATAAAAATAAAAAAAACCTTTCTTTATTTCTTACATCAAAATCTGCAAGGGACGTCTTGAACCAAAATTTAAATTAGTTCTTGACTTCAATCATAGATCTGTAAAAGAAAAAAAACGAATTCACGAGATTCAATGCTAAGCTTTTAAAGGGTAAGTCAAATAAAAGGAAACGGAAACTCGGAACGGGTATAAATTCTGACGGTATCTGAAAGCAGCTTCGGAATCACGCTAGGAGCGAGACGGTAGATAGAACTTTCTTTATTTATTATTTGACAAATCTTGTAATTACACTTTACCGTATTTTAAGTCACTTCGCCTTCATTTTACCTTCGTCGACTTTTAATTTTGAAATGAGTTTTAATTGTTCTATTCTTTATTACTTTCACTAGCGTTTCCGTCTTCTCTGATGCAATTTAATAATGACAAACCTTTTTTTTTGTTATTTTTATTATTTGCAATCAGTCATAGACTATGAGCAAATTGGATCAAGATCAGGTTATCGTGCCGAATGTATCTTTTTTTTTTCCTCTTCCCTCCAATATTAATCGGTAGAGATTATGGCTCGCACATTATGTGCATACGCCAGTTTCAAGTATAATTTATTTCTAGTTTTCTTCTTTCAATCACAAAGTCTCGTACTTGTCCAGTTAACACGTATTTCAAGTATATTTAACACTGTTTTACACTTTAAACGCGGAGCTGTAAAAATAGCGACATGTCAATTTGCCGCCATTTTTACAACTTCCTAAATGGTATTAGTCCCGAATCTCTCATGTCTCATCAGAAATATCTCCTCTTGTATTTATGACTAGATTTAGTTATATTCCAGGAAACCTGTAAACAACCTATAAAATAACATCTTGATTTTTTAATTTCATAAAAAAATGTGCAAATGTTGTTAGGTTTTTAGGATTTAAACAAAACTGTGCGTGGTCAATCAAAGGAGTTATGCTAAATAAAACTGTGTTCTACAATCATAAACAAAATAAAAAATAAAAAAATCTAAAGAAATTGTCGGACCTTCTTAATATAAATTATCATTTTAAAAAGTATCCCATTCTACTCTTAACGATACTCTTGTTGAATTCTGCTATTAAGAGTGAATTAGTTTTTTCCGTTAAAAGTAAATACCGCAAGAAATCAATGACATCGTTCTTTTTTTGAAATAGTAAGTAAAAGAAAATTGCTTGCTCTCTGACTTGTTCAAGATTTTTTTTATCTAACTAGCAGCACAGGAAAAGTTTGGCAACGGTCGTGGCTTCGAGTGTTATTTAGTCAACTACTCACAGTACATAACAACATCAGATTCTTACACTACAGGCAAAAAGTTTTCAATCGAAGGGTGGTCAATGATTCTATACCTACTTACTAGTGTTCACCCCTTCAAACTTTTCACATAAAAGGCTTCGAAATATGTTGTGATATTTCTCGAATAACAAGGAAAGTTTCGTCCTTCGGCAGTCATAAAAACTATTGGGTGCTAGATGTTTGTCCCGTGTTGGGTTTGTGCCAGAAATTTCCGCTTACCTCATGCCATGTGCTACCTTAATGAATGGAGTAAAAAATTACTATGTATTTATGTTAATTCAAATTACTGAAACGCTGTTGGCATTCTTTGGACGTGGAATGAGTAATGGGTGTAAACTGGTCTACATTTTTTACGATAATATTTTTATGTGTATTTTTGTTCACTGCCGATATTCGAATGTTAAAATTGATGTATCTTACTGGATCGATAATAAAGCTGTAAATATTGATGATTAATGTAGATCATGAGCTTTTATTATATCACTGCAGTTGTGATCAAAACGAATGGACTCTTTTAACGGTTTTCAGAGTTCATGTAGGTATGTTTCTTTATTCTATCATAACTTCTAAACACCTGAATGCATTTATATGATTGTGGTATTATTAATCATTAAACGAGTTCTGTTAACAAAGTCTAAGTAAAGAAAACATTGAATGAACATAACATTAAAAAAAATATCCTATTTCAAATTAGGAGTTTTCACACTTAATATTATACAGAAATAATCATTACAACTTTTTACAAAAATAAAACAACCTATATAACACATAAATAATAGATTTTTGATCAATGTCAAAATGTTACACTTTTTTTTCGTCTAGCCTCTCAAGCCGCAAACATAATGATATCGTGTAATAAGGAACTACGTTCCACAAGCAACGTGGTTGTTAAATTCACACTCAATTGTATTTTTTATTAGGTGAATATGGATAACAAAATAAAGGCTATGCTAAGACAATTTCAAATATGGGTTCTTGTTAGTTACAAAACAGGTGAGTTTACAAAGAACATTGCGTAATTATACCTGTCATAGTTATTTATTTTTGATTGGTATTCTATTGATATCAAAGAGATATAATTCTTTATCTATTCTCAGTTCATGTGTCAGACGAAGCATTATTTAATTAAACTTGAAAATGAAGCTGAAGCCGTCGACGCGATGCTGTCAAATTGCGTCGGATTAATTTTGATTCATTTTGTGTAGCTTCTACCTGTTCTAAATTTAATTATGTCGGAGTTCGCTTCATAAGTAGGTATCTCATTTCACATGATCCACAGTCTAGAAAGCTCTTATTAAATTCTTTATACAAGCAAGGCAAATAATATGATTTTGATCGTCTTAAAACCGAAGAAAGGAAGGAATCCTTGAGTATAGCTACGAATTAATGAAACATTTTCTGTATAATTTATTTTGAGTTTAACACGGTTGAGTTTCGTTCGAATAATTATTATAATTTGTTATTCGTTTCCCGTTTGTCCCTTCCGGGCTTTAGGGTAGGAATTTTAAGCGACAGGTACTGACTATGCCACAGATACGCGTAAAGTATGTTAAACAAGGGCTTTGGTGAAATTTTCTTTTACTTAGTTCTATCTCAGTAATCCTGCAGGATCAATTTTCCTAAATAGGGTAGATGTTGTGAGCTGGAAGTTGTACTGTGAATACAGACCTGTTGCTACCTGACGGTTTTACCTAACATCCCGGTGGTTTAAAGAGCTTCAACTTAACTAACTTTACGATAGTATTACTTGTTTTTGCAGGGTAGGTACTTATTTTGTTGCGGTATGTATATTTAATCCCCGTCCGAACTGTTAAAGTGTTGTTAGGTATCATGTTTCCATTCGTTTTTTTTCTTAAGTTTAATGACGAAAAAAAAATTCTTTTTTTTTTTGAAGTCTTATGGAAAACATGTGGAGGCGGAAAAAATTGTTTTGATTGTAAGGAGGCTTTATACAAATAATGTTGATAAAAAATCTTGAAATATTACATATTTCGACGAAATTAGGTTTTCATCATGAATTTTAATATTCAATATAACAAATATTTTGACGAATATATATTTTTTTTTTCAATTTTTTTTAGCATTTTTAACAGAATACATACCTACCAATTCGGGTCGTGTATAAGCTGTGCTATTTCACACCTTCATTTTAAAGGTTCTTATTGATTTGTTTTATTTTATTGAATTTAAATTTACCTTAAACAATTTTATAAGCTACGGGTCTTATTCGCGTAAATAAGCCAGTAGACCAATAAAATAACTAGTAGGTTAGTCATTTGCTTTGATTATGAGATTGATAATACAAATTTGATCTCTAAGTACGATTATGGCGCTCTGTGGTATGATTTAGGGACATTGTTCTTATAACGTATTTTTTTAAAATTTTGGTTTTTTAACAAGCAATAAAGTTATTGTTAGTATTAGTCAATAAATGAAGATTTCATAAATAATAGCTTTATGTCTTTTTTTGGGTTCCGTAGCCAAAATGACAAGAACCTTAAAATTTTATTTATTACTATTCGTTATGTCCGTCCGTATGTCACAGGCATTTTACTCAAAGACTACCTAATGAATATTAATTAAAATTGGAGAAAAGGTGTCTTGTAGTAGCCGCTGCTTAGTTTGATAGCTAAATAATAAAAATAAATATTTTTTGGAGGGGCACTCCATTCATGTGACAGAAGCAGAAGCATACCTCAACATGTGATATATCATTCGACAGGTCTTTTAAAAACATTCCAAGGTTTTTAATAAACTTTTTTGATTAAGGAAATATTTTTGGAAATATTTGCTCCGAAAGTTGCATAAATTGTGTCTATATCTTTTGAACTGTGTGACCAAAACATAAGATAAAAAAATCGCTTAACAAATACTTAAAATTAAAATTTTCATTCATACTTCCGAAAAACAACGTTTCTCAACAAAGGGGCGTGAGTGCCATAAACAAACAGTCTTCTGCTGCGACGGCTCCGGAACCCTACACTGAGCATGACACGACATGCTCTTGCCTGGTTTTTTATTTTATACTAGCTGTCCCGCGCAACTTCGTATGCGTAATTTTTCCCAGTTTTTGAATCATTTCTCGTCGCTTCTCCGCTCCTATTAGTCGTAGCGCGATGCTATATAGCCTATAGCCTTCCTCGATAAATGGGCTATCCAACAAAAAAAAAATTTTTCAAATCGGACCAGTAGTTCCTGAGATTAGCGCGTTTAAACAAACAAACAAACAATCAAACAAACAAACTCTTTCGCTTTATAATATTAGTATAGATTTCTAAACGTATTCAGAAAGTTGCCCTTACATAGTTACATTATAGGTAAATAGCTACATGATATAGCCTATTACATAAGAATGACGTTTACCATTAGGTACATTTGCTCTATATATAGGCCCATTTGTGTATGTAATGCGTAATCTAGAATATTGCGTGTACCATTATGGGGTTGCAGGCTGACTGGGCTCTTTACCGAACTCAACTGAAGCGAGACGAACCTTGCGATATGGCTCGTTACCTATAGTAATAATTTCAAGTGATATTAGGTAGACTTGTCTTCAGATATATTGATAGTTAGTTGATGTTTATCAGTATTACATAGGATTATTTTCCATAGTCACTGAGAGGGGGTGGTACTTTCTTTGTGTCCGTGACTTGTATGTTTGTAAAGACACATTAAAGTTACATTTTGTTTAATTTCACGTGATTAAGTCCCGATAATTAAATCTATACTAATATTATAAAGCGGAAGAGTTTGTTTGTTTGTTTAAACGCGCTAATCTCAGGAACTACTGGTCCGATTTGAATAAAATCGTTTTTGTTGGATAGCCCATTTATCGAGGAAGGTTATAGGCTATATAACATTACGCTACAACTAATAGGAACGGAGCAGCGACGAGAAATGTTGCAAAAACGGGGAAAATTTACGCATACGAAGTTGCGCGGGACAGCTAGTGCAATATATGTTTGTTTGTTAACTATTTATATGAAATTGTCACATGGTGATATGTGAATGCCTTACCTATATTTTAACGAATAAATGTACTTTAAGCTGATGACTGCCTCTGTGGCGCGGTGGGAGTGTGTCCGACTGCTACGCAAGAGATCGTGGGTGCGATTTCCACACGAGACACCACTTTGTGTGATCCACAAATTGTTGTTTCGAGTCTGGGTGTACTTTGTGTCCGTAACTTCTATGTTTGTAAAGTCCCCCGCGACACAGGGCTTGTACCCTACTGCGGGAGTCGTCTTTAAAAAAAAAGGTCTTACTTATAAAGATTTGAGAAACAAAAATACATTCTAGAAGATGGTCATTGATTTGATGATGAATCTATACTGATATTATAAAGCTGAAGATTTGGTTTGTTTGTTTCTTTGAACGCGGTAATCTCAGGAACTACTGATTCGAATTAAAAAAATCTTTTACTGTTGGATAGCCAATTTATAGAGAAGGCTATAGGCTATATAACATCACGCTACGACTAATATGAGCAGAGCAGCAATGAGAAATGCTGCAAAAACGGGTAAAATTTACGCAGACGAAGTTGCGAGGGTCAGCTAATGATATACTTATTAGGTAGGCCTTGAATATTTTACCCAACACATTTAACAAAATTACAACCAATTTCTGAAGTCATGTCGTTTAATACTTTTTTCTAGCAACTCACAACTCAGCCTAAACATAACCCCAAGTAAAAACACTGATCCGTAATTCAGGAATATTCTCGAAGATATGCGATTTTGTGGTACCATAATAATGTAGTTCCTACGTGACACGGTAGATGTTGCCGGCGTCACGCGTCGCCCCAATTTATGTAGATGACGTGCTCATATGAGCTGCACACTTCGAGCAACCCACAAATATGAGACTCCACTAGTTTATACAAAATGCTTTTTTTATATAATTGAATAACGTAAAGAACCGGTTTGAACTGTTTGTGCATGCAGAATCATAGATGAGACTTATGTTGATTTTATTGAGGTTGGTTAGGTAGGTACCTAATACTTACACCTTGCTAATTTCAGGTCGAGGTGTTAAAGTGTTGTCCGCGGCGTGTAGCTGCAGTTATCTTCAAGTAGTTGTTGTTCACGAGTTCGTTCGCGTGGAAATTTTAAAGATAATATTATATAATATAAGTGAAGTGAGAGAGAGAGACTCTTAGGAGTCTCTCTCTCTCACTTCACTTTAATTGAGCTTAGCTGGAGGGGTTAAAGGAACTTCTAGTAATGTCCCACAATTCCATATTGCTAGTTATCTTTATAAAAAATAAAAAAAACAGATCGCTTAGCATTACAAACAAACATCTTTTCATCCAAGGCCAGCTTAGCCTAGACCTTTCGCATTCATAATATTAATATAGATTTAACATAGGTATTATAAAAAATGAACTGCATTTAAGGGAAAAAAAACAAGAATGCAAATTTCACTGACTCACTCCTGTTTAAGTCTATAATAATAATAATAATATCTTGGGACAACTCACACAACGCTATCTGATCCCAAACTAAGCAGAACTTGTACTATGGAAACCAGACAACTGATGAACATACTTCTATATTTCTATATACATACATATTATAGATAAATAACACCCAGACACAGAATAAACCATCATGCTCATCACACAAAGTTTTATCCTGGGTGGGAATCGAACCCACGACCTCTTGCGTAGCAGTCGAATACACTCCCACTGCGCCAGAGAGGCAGTCTATATCTGTAGTGCTTCATAAGCTAGGACAACATTTTATACAAAAAAAACTTTCCCAGAAAAATAAGCAGTCGTATAGTGAATACTTAATTCAAATTGGACCACTAACTTTTGAGAAAATCGTGATGTACGGGTCAAACAGAGAACCATCATTTTTGAAAGCGGTTAAAAAATCTGCGATACGCGAAAAACAGTTGATTATATTCCATACGGCTGAACGGCATTTCATCAAACAAAGATAAGAACCATCACTGTCTATTCATTTGGGCGCTACGACAGGTAATATTTGAACTAATGCAAACAGACAAATTTTCAACTTATTTAAATAATACTTATATTTCGTGAAATGACTTATGAATTCATAAGTCATTTTCAATATCTATTACATAAGTGAACAAAGAACACCACGTATGTTCATTTCACCTCGGAATATTTGCACCACCGAGGTGAACATGAGGACAACAGTTATATCCACTTTGTTCACTTTGGTGATATCACCTAGGTGAACAAGGTGGACATTAATCGTTCATGTACAATCATGGCGTATCACATATGTTGTTTTGTTCCTAATTGAACAAATTCTTCTTCTGGCCCCGGTTTGGCTGCGGAAGTCTCGGGTTCGATTCCTGAGTCCGGATTTCAAATTTTTCTATCTTTCAAAAATGCAATTATTGTATTTGTAAAGTTATTGCCAAGAAATGCCTATAAAAAATTCTTCTTATTACTACTAAGAGCTGTTTCAATTTCGTCCATATGCAAGAATTATCTAATTTAGGCGCCTAATGAGGTGGACAAATTAATTATCAACTTCGAGCATGCACACGGTCACACCTTAATATTTTATTAGTTAATCACCGTACTGTGAATCTGAGTGGGAGAGATGTGTTCTATAATTAATTAGTCTACTACGCAGTCTAATTAAAATTAAAACGTTTTTATAATAAAACACGCTGATTGCTGATAGGCTCGGGTACATTTGACGTTAATTAGCAAATGTTTAAATAAAAACTTTTATTTTAGGGACATTCCTTTATCAGTCGGTGATTATGTTGGCGTTTGAATAGCGAAAATGGTTTTGTATTATTTATTAGGTACAGTATTTGTTAAACTGTAATAATAGGCGAGTATTTAGAACAATTGCTCCTACAGAAGTCAATTTTTAGGTGCAAAGTAACATTTTTGCCGCAGTAGGATAAAGTAGGATAAAATCAAAATATAATTATCTTCATTAAGTAATGAGATTTTCAAGTGCAAATTACTGCCTCTGTGGCGCGGTGGGAGTGTGTCCGACTGCTACGCAAGAGGTCGTGGGCTCGATTCCGACACGGGACACCACTTTGTGTGATCCATAAACTGTTGTTTAGAGTCTGGATGTACTTTGTGTGTTAGTGACTTGCATGTTTGTAAAGTCCCTCGCGACACTTTTTTTTTTTATTTATATTTTAAAGACGACTCCCGCTCTCTGGGACACCCTAATGGGTACAACCAGAGAGCGGAAGTCGTCTTCAAAAAAAAAATAAACAAAATAAGTGTTAATATTTAAACGCTCCCATACAAATGCTGTTGCAAAAGTAGGTCTACTGAAAAAATGCATTTTTTGAGTCTCGACCTCATGTACAGGAGCCGTCCATAAGATTACTTAATGTTTTACTCAAATCATCTTGTCTAGAATATTTTTTTTTTTTATTTTTTTTTTTTTTAAATAGTGCTTTAACTAAAAACAATGCGTTATTAGAAAGTAGAGCCAGCCTTCGTACAACATTTAGGGATCACACAAAGTGGTGTCCCGTACGGGGATTCAACAGTACCACCAAAACAGTCAATATTCTATGTAACTAGCTGACTCGCGCGTCAATTTCCCCCGTTTTTGCAACATTTTATGCTCTGTCCTATTGGTCGTAGCGTGCTGTTATATAGCCTTTCTCAATAAATGGTTCATCCATCAGTCAAATATTTTTTTAATTCAAACTAGTACAAATAATATAGTATATTATTATTTATATAGTATATATAATATAGTAGTTCCTGACAAATTGTTCAAATCAACAAAAAAACAAACTTTTTTCAGCTTTATAATACACAATGGAGTCTCGGCGTTAATTATAATAAAACGAAAAACAGGAATCAAAATCATTTTTTTTAACATTTTCTTGGAAGAATCGCCATTAAGGAAAACATTCATGTTTAAACTAAATATAAGGTGTATTATTGCTCTATTCTTTAAAATAATGACCTGGGAAGAAACAAGGAACTTACAACAAATTGAAGTTTTTTTTTAATTATTATTTTATTAGTATGGGGTTTTGCCAGAGATCGGGGATTCGATAAAACTTTGTGTGATGAGCACGATGGTTTATTTTATTTCTGGGTGTAATTTGACTATAATATGTATGTATATAGAAATATTTAAGTATGTTTATTAGTTGTCTGGTTGTCAGAGTAAAGGCTCTGCCTAGTTTGGGATCAGATGGCGTTGTGTCAGTTGTCCCAAGATATATATACTCCCGCAGTATGATTCAAGTCCTGTGTCGCGGGGGACTTTATAAACATACAAGTCACGGACACAAAGTACCGGACAGCAATTTGTAAATCACACAAAGTGCTGTCCCGTTCGGGAATCGAACCCACGACCTCTTGCGTAGCAGTCAAACACACTCCCACCGCGCCACAGAGGATTATCCTTATGGACATGGCAACACCATCGTACCTTTTTACAAATTATATTTCTATTTTACAACATACATATTATAATTATGATGAGAGATATTCATAGATAAAGTAGTGTATTTAACTCACACAAATTTTTAACAGGTCTCTGACTGTGGACTAGATGATAAAGGTACTAGGTACAGATCAGAATGGTACCACGGAGATTTTGCTAGAGATACCTTCAGAGGTATATAGCAAAATCTCCGTGGTACCATTCCGAATATCTCTTACACTTATCATTATGCCTATAAATAACATGGCTTGGTTAAAATGCTTCAGCAAGCGGTCCCTAAAGAGTTTACCAAAGGTTATATAGCAGGGAACAGCTTTAAACCCAGAGATTGTTATTTGTTGGGCACAGTTCCAAAAACTGGCTAGAATTTTTCTAACAGTAAAACAAATTTGAACTTTTGCCCAATGTAGGTGGTAAAACGGAATTTTTCAGTTTTTGCACTCAAACTACATGGCATTATTATTTCTATATTGTTCGCACATTGCAGCCAAAGTTTTTGGCACTTACATATATACTAGGTATTATAATTATGAACACTTAAAAAGCTTTCAATAATGAACATAACAATGACAAATAACAAGAAACAACTGAAACTTATTGATTGTAACTTCTTTATTTTTTTTGAAACGATGACTCCCGTAGAAGGTCCTGTATCGCGGGGGACTTAACAAACATACAAGTCACAGACACAAAGTACACCCAGACTCGGAACAACAATTTGTGGATCACACAAAGTGGTGTCCCGTGTGAGAATCGAACCCACGACCTCTTGCGTAGCAGTCGGACACACTCCCACCGCGCCACCGAGGCAGTCGTTTCTCATTAGTTCTTCTCATTATAGTTTTGCCAAAAAATGCTGAATGGAAATTCGTTAGCGATTTTCTTGATTGCAGAATTCTTTCTTTCCAAATGTAAGAACTACGATTATATTTGAACCAGACTGAACAAACGGATCATTCGCTGAACTGTTCTAGCCACGTCGTTTACCCGATAAAAGGTAAATTTCAAGCCCTAATGACAGAATTCAAGCTCAGTGCTTTTAGTAGTAGAATGGCTCAACGTCAGGTTTTTATGTCGTTAACGCTGCTACAGCAAAAAACTTAAATACAACTAGAATTTGTTTTATAAGTCACTAGCTTTCGCTCACGGTTTCGCCTGCTTAGATATCGGTTATCTCGATAAAAAATATCCTTTTCCGGGACACAAACAATCTCTACACCAAATTTCATCTATATCGATTCAGTCGTAAAGTGTAAAAACTTAACAGACAATAATAATAATAATATAGTAATATGTTGGGACATCTCACACAACGTCAATAGCAAGTGCTATTGACGTTGTGTGAGATGTCCCAACATATTACTATATATATTGTGATAACCAGACAACTGATAAACATACTTTTATATTTCTAAATACCTACATACATACTATATATAAATTACAACCAAACACAGAATAAACCATCGCGCTCATCACACAAAGTTTTATCCTGAGTGGGAATCGTATATAATAATTACTAGACCAACAGGCAAATACGCATTTCTGTAAATGTTTATTTAAAAAAACCCTGTAATACTTTTGATTTATGTACTTCAAGCAATTTTCAAACGTGCTATCCAAAAATAACACAGATTGTTCTAAAGTTAGATATATCAAATCTATTTTGGATTTGAAACAACTCAGTGGAGTTGAAACGTATTTTATATACCTATCTCACTTTCTATATAATCGTATACAAGCTCGTGATGTGCAAAATGTAAAGCCAGGGTATATGGGTCAGAGAGCTAAAAAAACATGAAACTACGCCATTTTCCAAATTCATTCTCTATTTACACAGATATTTGCTGAACAATCACGTATGGGCGCGTGTCATGCTGCCAACATTTACTCGCCGACTTTAAACAGTCACGCGAGTCATCTATATCAATATAGAACAGAAAACATTGAATCCCATTGAAAATTTCCGACAAACAAAATTGCGACCTAGTTGTTCGAATAATCCTTATATAAGCTAGATATCCTGTTATCCCGTGGCACGCGAGTGGCGGGACACATCGCTGGCTCGAGTCCAACCTGTCCGATGCCCGCCTCATCTCGTTGCTACTCGACATAGCCCGTTGGGTCTTGTTGTATCCCGTCACATGGGACAATGCCATGCCGTCTCGGTGTCAACTCGCTATGACTCCAATTTGCTATAAAGCGCTGGTGCGTCGCACTTCGCTAAAGCCGAGCGTTTTGCGGCGTCGTTAAAATTTTACGTTCAATACAGCTTTGATAGCGGAATAAAGCTGACATTATAGCGGAAATTTAGATCTATTTTTTTCTAAATTGGTACTCAGCATTTAACCACCTTCTAATTTGGTACGCGGCCATGAGGCATGACGTATACGTGTCATCTAAAAGCCGCCAGACGCGTCACGTTCAGTTGCATTTGGAATTTGCGTCATAGGAAACGGCAAAGATAATTATGTTTCCTAACAATCTCAAATATTTAAATGACTCCTGAAAATAAATTTACGCAGACAAGAGTCGAGATAAAGCAATCAGAAAATTTTGGATTACTTTTGTAATCTATGTTTGGCTATTTAAAATTATTTTGGAATGGGATAATCTCAATTAAAGTTGGGCAAACAGATTTCTGGCGTGTTTTCAAGGCGGTAGGATGGCCGGCGGCGGGAGGGGTCGAGTCAACTCAGCGATTGTGATCCACTCACTCGCTAAAAGGGTAAAAAGGACCTGTCGCCCACTCGACGGGTCGGAGGCCCTTGAAATAGTTTTCATGTCTTTTTTAGATCCACATACATATATTATAAATTTTCCTTGTGTTTATTTAGGCATGTAGGCTATCTATATTTGTTAGTTTCACAACTTACATGATCAACAATATATGATTCAGAACTGTTTACGTAGCACTGCATTACAGCAAATGTCTATTTTGATTTTCACTGTTCTAAATTAGTTACAGGATAATAAATAGAGTCGTACAAGAGCGTTCCAATGAGCCATTGCGATAATTCATCGCTCAGTAAACACGTTGATTAAAGGAAAGCTATATCTTATTAAGTGACCGACCCGAGCTGAGACGTGGCGTGTCGTATATGGGACCGGCCTTGTGTCAAGAGATATGTTCCGGAGGCTATGAAAAGAGCTTGATACCTCATTTTTATGCCCATGGGGGTAGTAGTGGTTCATTATCTACAGCACTGAGGGTTCTGCCGCCGTCGTGAAGACGAGATAAAGACCCTACATTTTATCTTTTCAGTAAGAGGTTTTAGGGTGTTGTAACCTAATGAGATAGAATGATCTTTGTGAAGTTAGAGTTAACGAAGTGGTATAATTAACAGAAGTTGTGCTCGCTAGTTTAGTGAATTGAAAGAAACAAGTCATGTGAAATGATAGAAAATTATTTGATTTTTAACTTGATTTCTTTTCGACTCTTAGAGGTCTTACTGAATTTATTTGTTCAATTCTATTTATAAAACTCGTTGGTTTAGGAAATACCTCAGTTTTACAGAGTGCAACAATTAGTTCCGGAGCCTATTCAATGCAAATAATCAATCAAACAAACAATCAAATCTTTCCTCTTTATAATATTATTATAGTATAGATATAACCTGAACAAGATAATCCAAATTAAAATTATAAATGCGAAAGTGACGGTCTACCTGTTACGTTTTCATGATTAAACAGCGGAATCGATTTAGATGAAATTAAATTGTCATAAAAGTTTAACGTCCAGCTAATCTTTGGATCTAGGGTGGGGAACTCGTTGTCACACTGTTTTTTTCCTTGTAATCACACTGTCCTGTGTGACCAGTAGTAATCAAAAAAGCTGAAGGGTTAAATTATACCTTTCAGAGAGGTTTATTTTGTGATGTAAACTATGGTTAAAAAAGGATATCAAAAGGACTCGGGTTTTTTTAAATACTTAGTGCACCCCTCTAAGGATTAAAAATAATGGCTAAGGCATGGGTCTCGCAATCGTAAGGTCGCGGGTTCGAATCCCACCCGACGTGAACCCACTCCTAACACATGTTATTGTGCTTAGCTGGAGGGGTTAACAGGATTACACTAGTAATGTTGGGAGCCACAATCCTACATTACAAGTTATCTTAAAAAAAAACTTTTATTAGCTGTCCCGACAAACTTCGTACCGCCCGTTATTCATTTTTGTCATCTTCCTTTTTTTACGTATGAACCTTCTACAGAGTAATAGAAAATTAAAAAAAAAAGAACTAATGAAAACCTTAAAGAGTTTCTGTAATTATCTCGTGACCAAGGGAAATGGGGATTAATTTTATGGGTGGGGAAGCAACTGTGCTAAATTTGGATTTACTCGAGACCTAAACGCAACAGAAACGCGGGCATAAGTTAGTATAAAATAAATTAAAGGTACCAATGATTTAGGTGGCCCAATAGAGTACTTACTCCTTATTCAAAGGGTTAAGATGCAAATCCTCTCTGTCATTAGAAGCTTAAGATGCCAGGAAATGTAAATTACACCATCGGAGCTAAGAAGTAAGTAAGTATAATATAGCTTGTAGTAAGAACTTAAAGTAAATAACTTATCTTGGGACAACTGATCCGAAACTGGGCTGAACTTGTACTATGACATCAACTGATAAACATACTTAAATATATTTACTAATATTAAAAAGCTGAAGAAAGATTTTTTGTTGAAAAAATATTTTACTGTTAGATAGCCCATTTATCGAGGAAGGCTATAAACTATATAACATCACGCTACGATCAATAGGAGCGGAACAGCAACGCAAAATATTGCAAAATCAGGGTAAATTGACGCAGAGAAAGTTGCGCGGGTCAGCTAGTTTCTAAATATAGATAAAATAAACCCAGACATAGAATAAAAACCCATGCTCAACACACAAACTTTAATCCTGGGTGGGGATGGAACCCACTACCTCTGGCTTAGCAGTCTGATCACTAACCACTAGTCCTACAGTGCTGTATGTATAAAATAATGGTAAATTTTTGGGATTGATTTTAATGTTAAAATTCTTTTAAACATTAAAAGCTAACTCTGCGTGTCTACCGTCTCAGCGTGTTACTAATTATACGAATTCTTGTACAAAATTTTATTAAAATCTAAATATCCTACTAAATATAAGTAACAATTTTATTTCCAGAAAAAAATACAAAATACATCACGTTATTATTGTTTAAAATTATTATTCTTTACAGCAAGTACTTATTTGTGATATTTGACGTAACTCCTTGCACTAGGCTAAGCCTGTCCCGCAAGGAGCCCAACTTACAGTTTCTGACTATGAGTAGGTATATGGAAGTAGGTAATTATTTTGTAAAATTTAGTTTTGAGAACTTTGGCCCAAGAAACGGACTGCTATTTTTATAATTTAATGGACGAAATCATGATTGAAATAAGAGCCAAAAATAAAGTCTACTTAGTTACAGACCAAAAGAAAACTAAACAACAGATGTCAACAAACCAAACAGCTGCTCTATAAAAAGCCAAACGAACAAAACGAGTCATTACTCAAATCAAAACAAACACTCGACAGTCATTAAGATTTGATAAGATGCTTCTTCAAATGGGCAATTGGGAGCAAACATTTCTGCCCGTATTTTTAATTAAATTGAAATATTCATTCGTACTTACCAACATTTATCTAAGGACAAAATTCCTTGTACCGAAGGCCTTCAGAAGATTAAATTTCCGGCGGGTCCACTCGAGTCTTAGAATGTCCTTTATTACCCTTTACAAAAGGTTTGACTGTTAGCACTATAATAATTGAATATCGTTCATTCGTTTCCTGGTCGTTTCCAATGTACACTTCATTTTGTACATTATTAGAATACTTTTTGCTTCTCGGGGTGATTAAATAGTTTAAGTTAAAAGGGTTTCCGTAGCTTCGCTTTTTAAGTAATTAAAAGATTTTAAATGTTTTGTTGTTTTTTGTAGCTCGTGTTTCCTAAGTGAAGTATCTATTTCTGGATTCGGCATTTGTTTGTAAATCGAGCAAGATGCGATTATAAGTTTATAAATCACTTGTGTATGGGCCATCATAAAGCCCAATTGGGTAGTTTACTACAATAAAAGTAAATTATTTTATACTAATCGGGTAATAGTAGGTCTTAAAATGCTCTAAAAATAAGTATTCTATTACATTTTATTATGTTTTTCAATTTAAAAGCATGAAAATGAATACTAAAAGTAATGATTTAACAATAGGAACTTATGATGTCATAGATTGCTATTTCATACACATTTCTATAGAGCTTGTCGTTTTGACATTTCATAAAAGAGACTGATTTGACTTGACAGTCAACATTTTTATTTATGTATAGGGAAATGTTTAGTTCAGTCATTTTAGTGTAATTAATGTTTTAGCACATACAACATGATTTTGTAGTCGTTTTGGGGCCGATTAAAATTAAAATCATGATCCATAAAAATATCAGTTTAATATTTACTTGAATTCATATTTTTTATAGGCTAGGTTATTGATATAGAGTTCAAACTTTTGACTCCAAAACGACTACAAATTCACGGACTAAAAATAATATAAATGTCATATTTTCGAATGTTTTGCTTTTGCAAAAAATACTCGAATATTCGTCAGATTTGATGACTTTGATATTCCTTACAATTCAATCACTTACTCTTTATTACCGAGCACAAAATTTCCACAGCCCCAATATTTCCAACAAACATGGAATTTAATAACTCAATGCACTTACGAAATTCAATAAAAATATATGTTATTGGTAGAAATGTGTAAGGAACGATGCGGTTATCTTTTTCGTTCTTTTACTGTGAGTTAAGCCATATCCCTTTTTGAATGGGGATGTAACTGAGGACATTGTTATTTTGGGACGCGGTAACGTCTCGCAAAGTGTCACTAAACAGTTTATTAGGTCACAATAAAGTGTTACTTATTTTTGTAGCGGTAGTTGAAAACTTATGTGGCTGAAAACTTTTAGTTTTGTTTCTTACTTTTTTTTTATATACAGACGACTCCCGCAGTAGGGTACAACAAGCCCTGTGTCGCAGGGGCCTTTACAAACAAATAAGTCACGGACACAAAGTACACTCAGACTCGGAACAACAATTTGTGGATCACACAAAGTGGTATCCCGTGTGGGAGTCGAATCCACGACCTCTTGCGTAGCAGTCGGACACACTCACACCGCGCCACAGAGGCAGTCTTAAAAGTAAAACTTTAAAGGTAAGTTAGGTTTTTTTTTTTTAAGATGGCTACTTATACCTACCTATATTTTACGGTTTCAAGCACAATAAAAGTACTTCCAAGTATATTTTCCTTTAACATGGTGTATAGTATATTTGTCGCAGCACCTTACCCCATATGAAGCTATAGGCTATATAACATCGCGCTACGACTAATAGGAGCGGAGCAGCAATAAGAAATGTTAAAAAAACGGGGAAAATTTACGCAGACGAAGTTGCGCGGGACAGCTAGTATTATAGTATAGATTAATCGAATCAAAACAAATGATGTTTTAATCACGACACCACAGTAGGTACATGTCTAAATATTTCATCAGCGAGAAATCCGATGTTCATTAGCCTAATCCGTTTCGATCTGCACGGGCGCGACATAAGACAACTTGGCCATTCTTTTTACTTTCTTTAAATGGTAAAGCTTTGTGATTTCTCTGATAACTTGTAAAACGTACACAGTACAAATGTTTTATATTTTCTTTTTTCTCTCGCTGAAGGATAAACAAAGTTCCTTGCTTCAAGATTCAGTCAAAGTGATATTTTTCCTTTTGTCTATTCGCGTTTCTCGTTTTTATTCTGCAATCCTGTTGTGCTTTGAGAGTTAATTTCATTGTGTAGACTAATTTTGAAACATGTTTTAGCTTTCATAGTATATGTATGTGCACTATGCGTTGTGCGTTCGATTCCCACATGGGATCAAACTTTTTCTTGCTATACTAAATCTAGTTCCGGGTTTAGCTGCTTTTTCTGTCCGTATGTTTGTATAGAGCCTCACGCCATAGAGAACTGGTACCATTGTACAGGAGCTATCTTAAAAATTAAATAAGAAAAACCAGTGCGTATTTCAGAAACTATATACTTAACTGTATAACACAAATTGATGTACAAGAAATGAATCATTAACAATAAACCCTCCCACAAGAATTATACCATCGTATTTTAAAGGAAAACGAATATAAATCTGACATCAAACTTCATCATTCATCGCCCAAACCATTCATTATTACCACAAAATCTATAAAAATAAACTGTAATGTATACAAAGTAACCCGACTCCACGTTTCATTCGTTGTGGGCTGACAGAGGCCAGCGTAAATCAAACATAAAAATACACATTTAAAAAATAAATTTCCTTGACATAAGTCTTACAAATACCATCTGGTAGTATATCATATCGACATGTAGTTTCTTGATAACAATCTGTATAACATCGCATTTGATTATATTAAAGGTATGAAAAACGTTAAGCATGTATATTCCTTTTAGTAAGGGAGACTACACACATAAACAGATCGGCACATTCGGTTCGACAGTATTTGCCGAACAACAAACCGACCCGAAGCAACTGCTACATAATGTTTGGCTTTTAACAAGTGCAGATCGGATAGTTCAGGCGAGCCGAAACATCATTCGGTTTGACCGGCCGGCTGTGCCGATTGATGCCGGCTCGCTGTCGCCCGGCCTAGTGCACGTGTTCGGTAAAGCCGAGCGGCTCCTTTCCTGAACGCTTGTCCACATACGAATATATATTCAATTTTACCACCCGATCTGTGCCGAATGATTGCCCTCTTATGTGTGTAGCAACTCTAAAGTTGATTTTCTTATCTATACTAATATTATAAAGCTGAAGAGTTTGTTTGTTTGTTTGAACGCGGTAATCTCAGAAACAACTGGTCCGAATTGAATAAATCTTATTCTGTTGAGTAGCCCATTTATCGAGGAAGGCTATGGGCTAAATAACATCACGCTACAATCAATAAGAGCGGAGCTGCAAGGAAAAATGTTGCATAAACGGGGAAAATTGACGCATACGAAGTTGCGTGGGTCCGCTAGTTTTAAATAAAGCCACCTTTACTTCTATCTCGATGTGCATAGATTTCGGTTTTTGTCATCTCTTTGTTTTGTTTTCTATATACCTATACATGCAAGTAATTAAAAACAAAAAACTCCAAACAAATTTAAACGCTAACGTTTAAATTAGTTTAGAGATACGAAAAAAAATAAACATTGCATAAAAACAAATCTTGATTTCCTAATCCCAATTTTACCCATATTAGTTATGACTAACTGACACACGACGAACGGTTCACGGTTTTCTTTTTAAGTTATTTTAAATGTTAGTACACAAAAACGTACAAAGGGCTTAGCATAAAATACCTACCAACGAATATAGTGATTATAACAACAAACTATTACGTGCAGACTGTAAAGGACTGTTTCCATAGGCGCCATCATCGCTCTGCCATTATCGGGTAATCTCCACGAATGAGTGATTATTACGCCAGCGTATCGTCGCGACTCGTAACTAAATCGTAGCGTGTCCGAGACGCTGATCGTCACTTTTCGAGGTGGGACGTCTGGGTTTGGTAGCGCACTCGCTGCAAGAGCGCCGCGATAAGCGCACGGCGATAATATGTCGTCTCACTTACACTCAGCCTTTCGTCGCAAAACTGCATTAACGTCGCCGTGTGGAGACACGTTCTAAGAGAGTGTATAGAAATAGGTGGCAGGACGATAATATCGCTGCGATTCTCTAGCCCGTGGAGACGGTCCCTAAAGTCGTTGAAGGCGCTAAAGCACTATGTAGTAACTCAGATTACACTAAAGAGACTTAGGTACATTTCTTGTGACCTTGAAGAGGTTACTGACTACAGCACATTTTATATAGGTACAGATGACCGGCTCTCTACAACAAGAGAAAACTGCCCCTAGACAAATGGCATAAACTCTAATCTAATAGAATGACAACTGAATAGGATGATTTCGAAATGACGTCATTGCGCGCGCAAAACTGCGAAACTCATATTATAAATTTTAATTTTTACACGCGCAACAACGTCTTTGCATTAGCGTTTAAGCAACTTGCCTAGGGGCTCGTTCTCGGTCGAACTCTGTGAAATCGTCAACCGCCGCCATACGTTCAAGTTTTTTTTTGGACTTCAATGCTGAAAAAAAATCCATTCACACCGAGACGAACTCAGTGTGAATGGATTTTTTGTTGAGCTATAAGCCTGCCATCTGTACCTATGTATTTTGTAACTTAAGGCGGCTTTATATGATTGCGGTAATCCAGCACTGAAGTCTTGGAAACAGTTAGAACTTTAGTTGTGTGCTAGGGAAATTGTTTTATTGGTAGAAGTAACGAGATTGACACTGAATCTATGAGATTTACTAGTTAAAGCCTTTTGATGTGTTACGACTGATTTATAGAAAACGACATATGTCGTGGTATTTTAGCTTAGTATGTAAACAGGTACATTTTGTGTATAAATGTTGATAAACTTCCGTGGTTTGTACACATTATAAAATTATATATACTACGTGTTTTGATGGCGTGATAATTTAAGGTAAAATACCTTGTTTATTGCCCGACGTTTCGACCGTATTGTAACGGCTGTGGTTACGGGTAGACTGGTTCGATTCCCACACGGGACAACACTTTTTGTGATCCACAAATTGTTGTTCCCAGTCTGGGTGTACTTTGTGTCCGTGACTTATGTTTGTAAAGTTCCCCGCGATACAGAGCCTGCACCCTACTGCGTCTATTTAACAAAAAAAATGAACATTTGCGGAGTTATAAGCCATTCTAGTGTTCTTAGCAGTAGGTATCTTGCTCATTTCTTCGCACATTTCACATCACATTGAGAACAGTATTTGGACTGTTAGAATGACTAATGAATTAATTAATGATTGCTTTCATTAATTATTGTAAAATATTACATTTTCCAAAAACTATCTCATTAGATTGTGTTACTGATTCTGAGCAAACGACTTTCAGGTTTGCACTACACAAAGAATAACGTTGTATAATTTCTATTTTTTTTTCATATTCTGCTGAGTTAAGAAAACCGTTGATAAACTTTCGCGATTTGTACACACATTATTTTACATACTTTTACATACTGTACACATTACACGAATTGATTTGTACACATATTGTACACATTATTTTTCGACCGTATTGCAACGGCCGTAGTCACAGTCTACCCGTAACCACGGCCGTTGCAATACGGTCGAAACGTCGGACAATAAACATGGTATTGTATCTTAAATTATTCACGCGATTAAGACTCGTAATATATATTATATATATATATAAAGAAAACCGATTAAGAGTTTCAATAAGCTCAGTGAATATAGCTCAATAATGCTACGAAACTAGTGAATAGAGTTCAATAATGCTACGAAACTCAGATTTGGCAGAGGTTCGATGCCGACGTTCTCGCCTATTGTTTTCTATTAGACTTATGATTCAGTATCTACTGCCATTATAGTAGATAGTAAACCAAGAACAATGAATTACCTAACTGGTCATTGCAAATACATTAATTAACGGTCTGATTTTAGTAAAATATACTAGTGATTTATGATGCAAATTTGTATATTTCAAAATATAAGTAGACTAGCTTTTCCCGCGGTTCCATCTGCATTTCGGTTACGGCGGCCCATCTCATTAGAGGCTATAATAATAATAATATCTTGGGACAACTCACACAACGCTATCTGATTGTCAGATAGTTTTTATCATCACACTAACGTCTATAGGGAGAGAGCAGCATCGCAACTTCACGCGGACGAAGTCGCGGGCACAGCTAGTATAGTGATACATTTTGGTACTCGATATAAAATATTTCAATCTACTCACAGCGAGTAGATTGAAATATTTTATGTTCAAACATAGAATTTTAGATTGGCTCATTTTTCCAATTCACGAATGTCAGCACTGCCAATACTAAAGGATATTCAGATATGGATCGATAAAAGTCATTAAACGACTATCCCCGAACTGCAGTTGCTATTCAAATGCGATGTGATTTGGAAGGCGTCCATGGCAAAGCGGCCGACGCCAGCACCATTATACGCCATCCAGTATAAACTGAACTATACAAGTCTTCAAAAAAATTGCCTGGAGTTGAAAACTGTAGGGATCTAGCTAATCTGGGCACGTTATACCTGGGAGAGAGCAGTGATGAGCCAACTCGCTGTTATGAACCTCAATCGCCGGCAGTTAAGCTCTAAACGAGACCTTATGGCCGAGAAAAAATATAACAGATATAACAGTAAGAGGTATTTAGGAGCCATTTTGTTTAGCTGAGTCGATAAGGGCGCGTTGGGTATCTTGTGCAAGTTTAATGTGTTCTGAATTCTTTAGTGTGAAACCTAATAGGGACTTTGAAGTGCCTTTTCTATACTTTTCTTTTAGATTGTGTCAGCCGAAAACCAATACTTATTTTGATTTTAAACTACCGTCATGGTAATCTAAATATAAATCTACAAAACATGATAGAATTGCGACTGTTAATTTCATCTTAGCTAGTTCATTAAAATTTGTTGGAAATGAACTAGGTAAAAAAAACTACATATAATAAAAATATTATCTTGAGACAATTCACACAACGACATCTGATGTCAAACTAGGCAGAGCCGCCGGTTACCTGTACTATGGCAACCACACAACTGAAAATCATATATATATATATATATATATATATATATATATTTCTAATTACATACATATTATAGGCTAGCTGGTCCGCTCAACATCATATATATCGATAATATTCCCCGTTTTTGCAACATTTTTCAAGGTCTTAGCGTGATGTTATATAGCCTTCCTTAATAAATGGGCTATCCAACAGTAAAATAATTTTCCCATTCGGACCCGTAGTTCCCGAGATTAACGCGTTCAAACAAACAAACAAACTCTAGAGCTTTATAATAGTAGTATAGATAAATTGTACCCAGACACAGAGTAAAACATCGTGCTCATTACACAAAGTTTTATCCAGGGTTGGGATCGAACCCATGACCTCTGGCTTAGCAGTCAGGGTCACTAACCACTAGACCAATAGGTCAGTCACAGCACAACCATGCTACGGAGTTTTTCATAAAGTTATTAAAAATTATAAAGTTTTATTATTAACCACGCGTCTTGAATATTGAAACGATAGGTGTAGTTTGAATCGTGCTGAAAAGTATTTCTTTCGTTAAAATTCCCAACCTTTTTTTTTAAGATAACTAGCAATGTGGGCACGCATTACTAACAATCTTGTTAACCCCTCCAGAGTGGGTGTGGGAGTGGGTTCACGTTGGTAGAAAATATAATGGGTAGGATTCGAACCCACGACCTCTCGATTGTAAATTACCTTAGCTTTAGCCTTCCTTTCTCCGCTAAATGATAGTCACAGCATGAAAGTTATTATTATCTCAAAACTGAGTGATGGAGGAAAAAATCGTCCCAAGCAGGATTCGAACCCGCTATCTTAGGAGTACCGGTCATAAGCAGTTACAGTGTTATACTGCAGCAATTAAAGTTTGTGCATGTGAAGCATTTCATTCTAGCCTTTTCGTTTCCATCAAAATAATATTCCAGGTTGAAATATATTACATTTAGAATTTCATAATTTTCAGAACGGAACAGATTAATCTCATTGCGCTTTCAACGCGTTCTATTTAAAGCTATCTTAATCACTTCCAGCTATTTAAAGCGTTTAATTCATAACTTTCAGGTCGATTCATACAATAATACCTACCTAAATGTAAATTAATGAATGCTTCAAAATCACTTCTTTTCTGACTAAAATAAGATCCCATTACGTCCTATTTTTGAGATGGGAATTTATAGTACAGGTAGGTACTAGCTGCCTGCGAGCCCGAGACCGGTAGGGCCAAGTAATGAAACAAACTCTTTCTTTTATTTTTGAGAACATTTCCTTCCATATAAGTATGGTCAAATCATTTCAGGGATTTGAGCATATTAACTGTTCCTTGTCTATATATTCTGGTACTCTTGTCAGATTTTGTAAAAAATAGACAACTTTGAGACAATAGAACGAAGACATTTCAGATTATGGACTCGTAGAAGAGACTTGACGAGAGTAGTACACTTTAAATTGAATGTCGTGCAACACAGTTCAAAAGCGCAAGCTTTAATCATATTTATTAAACTACCAATAGAAATTAAGAGTATTTACAGTGTGAACAATTAAAAAAATAAATTAAAGTCTTTTCTGTTGCAGAACTCATACTACTGATAGCATTGAGAAATTTCAAAATAATGCTATTTAATTGTATAATACATCCACCAAAATTTGTGTTACCAATGTTATGTTATAATTTGTAGGATTTATAGATTTAAATTTAGATAAGAAAGAAAAAGCGTTTATTTTTTACACAGTACATTTAGGCAAATCTAATTTACAAAACTTAAAAAAATTGACTTGTACGAAAATTTAATCTCATTCAGCATTATGCTACCTCTCCAGTATTGCTACTGAAGTCAGGGCTGGCTTTCACTGAGATCCAAAATGTTGACATTTGACATAATTTATATTTAAAATATATATAAATAACTAGCTGTTCCCCGCGGTGTTACCCGCGGTTTATTAGCCTATGTGTTAATCCAGGGTGTCAGCTAACTCCAAACCAAATTTTATTAAAATCGCTCCAGCCGTTTAGACGGGAAGAAGTAACAAACATACACACTAACATAATCACAAACTTTCACCTTTATAATATTAGTGTGATTATAAATTTATACTAAACTTTACTATTACTTTAACTTGCACTTATTATTATAAATTGTGTTACAATGATTATTTTATGTTAGTAATAAGCATATTCTACAAATATATTTTATTTTGAATAAATGACTTATGACTTGAAGACACGCTGATATTCCGTGTCCCATAAAGATGCATATGCATGCGTTGTTCAAACGCGTTAGTGTGACGTTTACTTTCTCTACTCTCTCTCAGGCCATATCTCTATCTCTATTGCTGAGTTTTTGGTAACAGTTCATTACGACGTTTTCCCTATATCCCTATTCCTTAGTCCCTATATCCATGTATCCGACTGCTACGCAAGAGGTCATGGGTTCGACCCTCACCCAGAATATAACTTTGTGTGATGAGCACGATGGTTTATTCTATGTCTGGGTGTAATATCTATAATATGTATGTATTTAGAAATATATAAGTATGTTTATCAGTTGTCTGGTTGCCATAGTACAAGCTATGCTTAGTTTAAGATCAGACTACGTTGTGTGAGCTGTCCCAATACATTATATAAGATATTATTGCAAAAACTTGAGTAGGTATATCCCTAAATAGAAACAGGAAATGATTGAAAATAACAACACACAAGTCGACGAAGTAAATACGACACACGTGGCAATTTTGACAAGTGTATTTCCCTTAATAAAGTACTCGTCGCCTAAAATTTGTAACATCGCGAAAGAAAAGTACCTACAGAAGGCGAAACGATGCCAATTAACGAAGTATATAATGGGCCAGATTTTCACGACGGATTGAGCACTGTTAATGAGGTGACTACGATCACGTTATAATACCTACCGTACTATAATAAGTTTAATCTTCATCTTTGATGGCAATACGATAATTGGAATGGAAATTGCTATGATGTTTGGATTCATTGAGGAAATGGTAAATGCGTTGAAATATATGAATTAATCAACATTGTAGGTACAATGTTGATTAATTCATGGATTTCAGCAGCTTGTCAATTTGTAATAATCTTCATTATCGCATGCGCATGGGATGTATATTTTGTTGATTTTAATTGTTGATCTTACTACACATATTAATCAGCCAAAAAAGTTGATGAAGAAACATTTCATGATGTGGCCCACCATGTCATGAAATTATGATATTTTACAATATTGACCAAATGGGCAGACCTTATCAATGAATACTAAAAGTTTGATGAATTAGAAAAATATATATATGAACAGCTAAACACGCGACCACTATGGCTACTACCTACTGGTAGAGGCACAGATTCGCTTTGTTTTTATTACGCAACATGGCGGCCTAAGACATTATTTTCGTTTGTACGCAAATATAATAAATGTAAGATAAAAGTGCAGTAAAATATCATTACGACACCAAGTTACTTGACCTTTAGCAAAGACGTTGGGAAAACAAGCAAATAAACTATTTATATTTTGAAAACCTTGAGTTTATGATATAGCTAAACGTGGATTAACAATAATTAAACGTTGACGTTTAAACGATATGATCAGTTTTAGTTGATCATATTATGAAATCATGATGTGGCCAACCATATTATGTAGTGGTAGCTTCATTGTAAGGTTGGTCACATCAATTCTACGATCTGACGAGATGTAGGTAAATTAATAACATCAATTTATGATAAAATCTAGAGGAAATAGGCTGTTGATTTCTGTTGGTGTTAGATATTACAACAAATAAATATAGATGTGCCTTACAGCATATTGCTCGATGCGCCTCTGGATGCAGAGGTACATCCAAAGCTTATGCCATTTTAGGCCAAATTCATAAATTTTATTGTAACAATAGAGGTTTGAGGTTGCAGTGGGTTCCGTCTCACATTGGCATACCGGGTAACGAGAAGGTTGATCTTCTGGCTAAAAAATCCGCTTTAGAGGGTTTGAACAGTGAAATTACATGTACAATTTGGAAGTATTATTTAAATATAAGAACAATTGTTACCAAATATGGAAGGAATATTATAATAAAAAGTCGCAAGAAAAAGGTATTTGATACAAAACCATGCAAAGTGAACCTCTTCGTATCCCCTGGTTTGCCAATGTGAGAATAAGTAGAAAATATATTATAATAGCTCATAGGTTAAGAACAGGACACATGCCACTCAACAAGTTTGGTTTCCTAATGAAAAAAGTGAATAGTCCAAATTGTGAACACTGCGGGATATTAAATGATGTACACCACTTGTTAGTGGAATGTGTCCAAAACAATAGTGAAAGAGATACTTTGGTGAGTGAGCTAAACATTAATAGCTTAGATTTGGGAGCATTTCAGGTTCTCTTATCCAACCCAGGTAGCGATATTTGTTTTAACATCTATAAGTTTGTGTATAACTCACGAACTAAAAGAATGTCTTTTTAATAATAACGAATAGGTAACAGTTTATGTTTAGATAAAGTATATTTATTTTGTAATTGGTACGATGGGACTGACATGGTCATATTATGACTAAAAGCCCCTAAATAAATAATGATAAAAAAAAAAAAAAAACAAATAAATATTTATATATCCGATATTCTTTAACGATTGCAGCGTGGTTACAATAGTTGGGAAAAAAAGCTTTAAAGATTCTATTTAAGTAAGTAGGCAGATTTAAACTTCAAGAAAGAATAACCAATTTAAAAAAAAAAGATTAATTCTTAACGATTACTAACATGAAACTGAAAAATATATTTCAAGACTCAGTCATTTGGAAATGTCTACAATTTTAATTCTTTAAAACATTTTGTAAGATAAATAATAAATAAGTAAGTAGGTATAAACATAGTACGGTTCTATGAATACATTTTTAAGAAGCTTACCGAGTTTACGGCCGCCATCGCAACATGGGGTCTCCGTTATGTTGTTACCACCTCATTCTGAAACAAAATATATTACTGTTTTTAGAATTACAAAATATCTTTAGATAGGAGAATCTAAAGAAACACAATAAGTGATAAAGTGACAATTGCAAACCTTGAAGCTACGAAAGTTGCAATCGGATTTTTATAAAAATTACATATGGCCGTGGTCTCACACAATTTGAAGAATACGAGACACAATCACAATTTCAAGAATACGAGATAAATAGATACGTGACTTCAAACAACGGTAAAAGTCGTAAATCTTCAAAAGTCTTAAAAATCGTTTATTGTTATAACAATTACTGTGATTAAAAACAATTACACAGGAACAGGATTTTTATTAAAGAAAATGTTAAAGAAAACACACTGAAAAGTGAAAACAGGTATGAAGTGCCCCCTTAAAATATTTTTTTTAATTATTTACCTATCAAACTAAGTAGCGTCTACTACAAGACACCTTTTCACAAAATTTAATCCATATTCATTGAGTAAGTAGTCTTTGAGTAAAATGCCTTTGACATACGGACGGACAGACAGACGGACATGGCGAAACTATAAGGGTTCCGATTTTGCCATTTTAGATGATAAATTCTGTAAGTCGCGTGAACATTTACCTGGAACATCTCGTTCTGTCTTGCATACATTTCTATCACCCAAGCTCATGCCGATAAAACTTTACTTCAAAACGCTCGGTGGTTTTAAAAATCTAGTTGTAACATTTTTTTTTAAAGACAACTCCCGCAGTAGGTTACAAGCCCCGTTTCGCGGGGGACTTTTCAAACATACAAGTCACGGACAAAATGTACATCCAGACTCGGGACAACAATTTGTGGATCGCACAAAGTGGTGTCCCGTGTGGGAATCGAACCCACGACCTCTTGCGTAGCAATCGGACACAATCCCACCGCGCCACAGAGGCAGTCAAAACAATACATGTTCGAAGTATGGTTCGAGTACCTAAATTTTAAAGGTTCTAGTAAATGTTCAAGTGTACCAATCAAATAAAAGAACTATACCAGCAATTACAATCTTAATATAAATTAAACTAAGTGATACCGAATATGTTGGCCTTGTTGACATCTCGTATGACTCAATGCTGTCTCGGGACGTCTCGGTCAATTGGGCTGATAATATTACTGAGTGAGCTCCAACGTATTAATTTAAAAGAAAAACGATGTTACGTCCAAAGTAGGCTTGAGAAATTGTATTTAGGTCTGCTTCAACTAAGATAATCAAATCTAGACTTATCCAGTCAATGAACTTATCGTTATTGGAGATTATATGGAGATATATGTGATGGAGATTTTGATGCGGTTCTCATATAACTAAGTTTTGTAATTTTGAATTTGGAAGTGTTTTTAAAGCCTTAACAGGTTAAATACTTTTTTATTCCCCAACTTTTCGACCGTATTGCATGCCGTAGTCAAGGGCGAGGATGCAATGGCACCTACTTTATTTTGTATCCAAATATATACTAATATTATAAAGCTGAAGAGTTCGTTTGTTTGAACGCGGTAATCCCAGGAACTACGGGTCCGAATTGAAAAATGGTTTTACTGTTGGATAGCCCATTTATAGAGGATGGCTATAGGCCTCGTTCATTCTGTGAAAAGCTAACAGTTATGCACCTAGTCATTGTAACTCAATTTTGTTACAATTAAATCAAGGAAATTTTTACTTATATTTTGCAATTATTGATAGGTAACAAATATCTCTTGAATATCTAATTTAAGTGTTAGACGATTCATAAACATTTCTACGACAACTTTATTTTCGTATAGTGTTCGCCTTTTTCAACTAATAAAGGCAGTAGAAACATGGAAGAATACTGCGAACTTCACTCTATTATGCCTTTTTATTAATGCAGTATCGAACCACTTGCTATTTTTTAAATATCGCCATATACGCTTACGTCACAAATGCTCTAAAAATAAATCGCATTCTTCTAGACTCTTCCTTACTCATGTCACTTTTATTGTCATCGAATTGATATGGCTATGCGTGGGCGATTCTTGGTACGTTTCTCAATCTCCCATTCTATCAGGCCTATGACAAACAGTTTACTCCGTACAATGAAAAATCCACCTAAATACGGGTAGATAAGTTATGAAATGAGTTATTTGTTATTGAAGATGTACGTCTCGCGACAAATAGAATAGACGCGTTCACAGTCAGTAGGGCAAGCTTCCAAGTCCATTAATAAAATTGAATCAGACAAACATTCCGAAACACAATGTGCACGTGTGAGGATAAATAAAACTTGACGATATTAAAGTGGATGCAGACGTCGCGAAGACGATATTAGCTACGTCGATAGCGAATTTGGTCAACATTTAGTTTTGAAATCAACTAAACGAAGGAGGGTGTGCTGTGCGTATGTTTTGAGATATCTGTACCAATTATGAACTGTCACCCACATTCTTATTTGATTAGGAGCTAAAAACAGTGAATACCTAAACACATTTTTTTTTTAAAGATAACTAGCAATGTAGGATTGAGTCCCACATTACTAGCAATCTTGTCAACCTCCAGCTAAACTCAAAGGCTTATGTTAGGAGTGGGTTCACGTCGGCAGTAAAATGGGTAGGATTCGAACCCGCGACCTCGCGATTGCGAGACTTTAGCCATTGGGCTACCGCCGCTTTATTAATTACAGTAAGCTATTCGTATATTATTTACAGTAAGCTTATTGGAATTTGATACTACCTCCACGGACGCTGTATCGTCTGGGATGCGATTTCGGTAGCGCAAGCACGCCCAGAACTTACCCTCTCGAGCTAACTGACAGAAACCACAGGAATGACTAGTGATTACGTGTGGCACCAGATCGGTCGCAGGATCTGACAAGTTTCTTATGGAAGGTACCATACCTATAGTTAGTGTTCTCATTTCACCTTGGAATCATTGCACCCAGGTGAATTAAGTGAGCATGAGTGGTGTCCTTTGTTCATTTTGGAATTATATTGCCCTAGTGAATAGATGCGAACTGTTTATATTGTCTTGTGAACTTTATTCACCCACATTCTGATTTGATTAGGAATTAGTACCAACGATAAATTACCTAAATACAGTAGACAGACACTATTCACGTATTTTTTACAGTAAAGTTATTGAAATTTAATACACAAATGACTTTCATTTCAAACGTTTTGCAACCTCGAACTTAGGTGTATAAAGTTTACCCAAAATATTTATAAATGTCGCATCAATTCACCTAGGTGATTAAATTTACCAGGTGAACAAAGGACACTACTTGTGTCCACTCAATTCCCTTGGGCAATATCACCTGGGTGCAATGATTCCAAGGTGAAATGATGACATAAGTTATGTCCATATTGTTCACCCAGGTGAACAAGGTGGAATGAACCTCAACATCTCAACATTTTTAACAATGCAATAATATAATTGAAAGGCATAGCGACATCATGCCAACAAATGATTTCAACAGAGAATTAGTTCCAATTAATACATAATGTAGCCTCATCAGCATATGCAAATAATCATATCAAGCTGTCAACAAAATAATATTCACTGAGTTAGTAATTTGTCTAATTATAAGCTTTGGTTTCAATTTTCATGTGAATTCATTCATTTATTATTTTAGATAGAATACTCTAATTTTGTTTTCAACAGTATTAGAAACATTACATTTTTATAGTTTCATCATCACTGGCCTATACATCTTGATCAGACGACTTAAACAGCGTCACAAGAGTCTCAGCATTGTCGCTGGTGATGACCCCCTTTAGGGACGCTGTATCGCCTGGGACGCGATTTTAATAGCGCAAGCACGCCCAGAACTTTCATCACTCTCTCGACCTAACTGACAGAACCCACAGGAATGACTGGTCAATTCGTGAGGCGCCAGATCGGTTGCTGGACCTGACTCGTGTTTTACGAGAGGTACCATACCGGGTTTTTTATTCAAGTTTCCCTCTCTTCGCAATGTTTATGTTTGCGGTGTATTTCTCTTTTATTTACGACACACTTAGGTAGAGGTGTAGTGATGACACTTTATATTCTTACTATGTATATTCTTACTACTAGTTTAAAACACTAAATGTATTCAGAGGAATTGACTGTATTAAGGAACTGATTAATATTTCCAAGTACATAACATACGAGAGACAGAGAGAAAAAATGGACATCAAGTTAGTCGTAAATGTCGTAATAACTGGAAATCAGGTCCCGGATAGAACAAATAATTCATACTTTTGTAAAAATTTCGGAGCAAAGTTTACTAAAAACCTTTAAAAGAATACTTATTTCTACGTTTATATTATATAATTTCTACATAAGGAGATATGCATTTAACTTCAAGGAATTAAAATCAAGCAAATCACCAAATGAAAATTTTGCTGCCTCCTATGTTTTTGTCTATATCTCTGGTATTGTTTAAACTAGGACAACGTATTATACACTTAAACTTTCCCAGAAAAATAAGCAATCAAATAGCGGAAACCCTATTCAAATCGGATCACTAGCTTTGGAGAAAATGGCGAACATATACAAACAGAGAACCATATTTTCTGAAGACGGTTAAAAATATCACACAAAATTTTTAAGAAGTTATACCTAGTTCGTGGAACTTTTACGTTATAAACGTTCTGCAACATGTCCCTGTTAATGACATGCTCCAAGAAATTTCACACCCGTCCACGCTCGTTGCTTTTGAACGCTACTTGCATTACATGTTTCATTTAGTGTGTCAATATTATTGGCAGTTATGTGCTCGTTCGTATCTTGCTTGAAATAGACCCATAATGGTTAGTACAATACTGTCTTGGGAAACTTAATTTAAATTCTGTTTGTACGTATACTGTGCAGTAGTATCTACAAAAACATTATTACCTACATAGGCAGGTACTTCTATATTAGACTAAGAAAGTAATCAAACATTATAGATATAGATATATTACCCGACGTTTTTTTCACGACCCGTGACCACGATCGGTGCAATTTGATCGAAACGTCGTCGGGTAAATAAAAAGTTCGTACCTTGAAATAATTCACTCGATTAAGTCCCGATAAATATCTAATATGTATAAAATCGCGAAAGTTTATGCGGTTAGTGACTCTGAATGCTAAGCCAGAGGTCGTGGGTTCGATCCCCAACCAGGATAAAACTTTGTGTGATGAGCACTATTGTTTGTTCTGTGTCTGGGTGTTATTTAACTATAATATGTATATATTTAGAACTACCGAAGTATGTTTATGAGTTGTCTGGTTTCCATAGTACAAGCTCTGCTTAGTTTGGGATCAGATGGCGTTGTGTGAGTATTATAAATTTTATTTTTTTTATTTTTGAAATTGTTTATTTTTAAGTAAAGGAATCAGCGTGCTCAGTCATCAGTTCATTATTATTAATTTCTAGTAGTCAAAATCCGGAGCACACTTTACTAAACTTTATGCAAACTCTAAAATAACGCAACCCTTTGAATTTCTAAATTAAATACAGCTAAGTTACAAATTTTAATCGCGTATTACTAACATACGCAACATCTTCGAAGTTTAACCACCACTAGGTATTCTAAGTAATTCAAAACATATATGAGTAATACTAAGAGCAATCAACTGAAAACTTCAGTCACGCTTGAAGTTAACAATAAAATCTCTGTTTTATGTTTAAACTTATCGTATCTTCATACAAAACTTGCTTTACGTATTGCACGTAACATCTGAAACTTGTGAATTTCAGCGTTTTATGCGTATTACAAAATGTGATACATTCGGCGAACGAATTCTAAAACTAAACTAAAGTAGACTTTGTTTGAAAAAGGAGCGGTTTTATTTGTGAAATATTTTCGCGATCGTGCTAAAAATTGTTAATGTAGTTTATATTTTTAGGAAGGTTATACTTTATTAATACAATAATTGCATTTTTCAATTCCAACGTTGGACCAACTCGCGTGCAGGAAATGATAGATAAATTTGAGGTCTAGTAACAGAGTCCAGATAAGTGGTTCGATTCCGGCCCCGGTTTGGTATACGGAAGTCTCGAGTTCGATTCCTGGGTCTGGACTTAAATTTTTTCTATCTTTCAAAAATGCAATTATTGTATTAATTAAATCATTAGTAAGAAATGCCTATAAAAAATACTATAAAGTTTTATACTTTAGAGATTTAAATCCTTTTGAGCTTCATTTTACGTGGATCCAACATTTAACATAATCTATACTAATATTATAAAACTGAAGAGTTTGTTTGTTTGTTTGAACGCGGTAATCTCAAGAACTACTTATCCGAATTGAAAAATTCTTTGACTGTTGTATAGTCCATTTATTGAGGAAGGCTATAGGCTATATAACATCACGCTACGACCAATAAGAGCGAAGCAGCAATATGAGTGAGAAATGTTGCAAAAACGGGTAAAATTTACGTAGATATACTTGCGCGGAACAGCTAGTTTAATATATTCTTTTTGTCAAAGACGATTCTTAGAGGCCTCGTGTCGCAGTAGACTTTATAAACGTATAATGAAATTAACAAAGACAACGTGTAGGTACGTTGTCTACCTAGGCTTAGATCAATAGAGCTTCATTTGGCATAATAAAACATTACAAGAAACATGACAAAACGCGTGCTGACCGTTTGTTGATATAATGTTCTGAGATTATGCTATGCTAGTACTATGACAAAAATTTCAGCGGTCAGCACTGGCTTGGTCTAGATTTTCTTCAAGTTTTGCTTAAGCTAAGCATGAGCTAAGCTAGATTACGCTCCATAGATTTTAGCCCTGGACTCGGTACTAACATTTTATGAATCTCACAAAGGTCTGTCCCATGTGCGAATCGAACCCACAATCTCTTGTACAGAAGCCGTATACACTCTCACTAAGACAAGGAAACATAAAAGCATAACATCGAAATACTGGTTTTTTTAAATAGAGACTAATAATGTCGGATCGTGGGTCCCGCATTACTAGCAACCCTGTTGACCCCTCCAGCTAAGCTCAATAGCTTGAATAAGGTTGGTTCACGTCGGTAGTATAATGGGTAGGATTCAAAACCGCGACCTCACAATTGCGTGTCTTATACCTTAACCATTAGGGGACCACTGTTTTTTGTTGTTACTATTGCTAAAAAGTATCCGGGGCATAGCTGATGCCATATCAGCCTTATCATTTATACGAGGCTCCCACGCAGGGGGCTGAGCTAGCAATTGCATCATGCCAGCGACTAACACTGATAAGTCAATAGAAAATTTGTGCGCGGGACTCACAGGAACCTCCAATAAATTTTGATACACAGCCTGTCTAAGGCAAGTATTTTCCATACCAATTTTTTTAAAGAATTTTCTTAAAGGAAAGTACTGTGTCCTTTACAATTTCGTTTTGATAGTCACACCACCGTAATGAAGTTCTAATACAAAAATTGCATTTATCGATATTACCTATTTATTACTCGTCAGATTAAGAGATAGACACATCACTAGTTGGGAGTGATGTGGTTTCCAAAAACAATTGTATACGACAAACCAGTGGTGTCGTTGACAGTACACAGAAAATATCGTTAGACACTTAAAAAATATGAGAAAACAAATTAATACGTCTGTATTATCTATGTTTTATAGGTGCGTGTGTTTGAAGGACGGTTGGGCGCCGGCACTGGGTTTAAAAATTCATTTATAACAGTAGTAAGCCGGTGCCAAGTCTTAGACGAAAATGATTGATAGTCTGTCGCAATGGACGCCTTTTATATGATATATTAGTTCAATTCTATGTTTCAGAGTTCAGTCGTGAGACGAGACTGTTATATAACACGACAGGTCAACATGACAATTGGAGCATGAGGTTAGACGGGGATGAACAAAACGGTATGCATCCTACATCTGCATAGCAGTGTCGTGCTATCTTGATGTGTACCAGTTCCCGTCAGATGCATTTATTTTCTACTAAAAATTAGGAGTTCCCACTTTAATCCACTGAACAAATCACAGAACAATTTTCGTTTCACTCTAATCCATCAATGGATATGTTTCCACTTTTTGTTCCAATCTAATCCATCGATAGATTTATTTCTGGTTTTTGTTCCACTTTAATGGTTTTGATTCTACTTCCACCCTAATCCAATAAACTATTTAACTTATAGCAAAATCACCTCTTTTTTAAAACCAATGACAAATTAGTAACAGCAAATGAACATTGGTAAAAACAAAAGAACATCAGATATTAAACAAGGGAATTCTACAAAATATTAAAATAAAGTATTCCATACTGAACCATTAAAGGAAGTGAAAAATAATCATAAACAAAAAGTGAAAACAGATCCATTAGTGACTTTGTCCAGTAGAATAAAGCAAAAATGAATAGCAGTAATTGCCACATCGGCCTGTCACGAACTTATAGATCATACAAAATGTCATTCCCTTTCATGTCTTAATCATAATAATCATATTTATTTGTGTATGGCAACACAACTAATAATGTTGAAAATATTTCTATGAATAAATACTATAACTTGTAATTTATATGAGTTCTTTGATCTTGAATAAATGTAGCTCAAAGTCCGGATTTAGAAAAAATGTTTGGGCGTTTGATAATACCGGCTACGACTGGCCTACGAAAATTCTACGAATATATGCTACGAGATTTTAAGATCTTTTAATGTTGAAGAAACTTAAGTACATTCGGGTCACAGGTATCAAGCACCTTTGTTATTTTTCTTTCAAATTAAAACGTGTTTTTATTAAAAAATATTACAAAATAAAGACAAAGCGGCCACGTTATGAAGGCCCGTCATTTTTATCACTTTGCAAGAAAACTTTAATAAAGTAGAGACACAAGGCAACATTGCAGGTAAATTATTACATTTTTATGCACAAAAAGTGATTTTAATTTTGTCACGTAGTACGAAGTTGGTAAGGTGTGCTTCAGACGAATAAATCATAAAGGATTTATAAAGTGATGTTATGAAAACAAGGAAGATACGAAAGTTTGTCGTAAGATTTTTAGGATAAACGCAGTGATTTTTTTGGTTGTGTAAGAATTTCTAGAGTTATGATTAAGCTTCTTAATATCAACAACTGAATTTCCTTTCAGAAACAGCGGGATATATTGCCTTGAACAAATGTATGTATAAAAGGCACTTTGGTTTGTAATTTCCTTCTGAACTCCTTAATATTCTCTTTCGACACTTGTGCCAACTTTTTCAAATTGAAAGTTTTTGTGCAATCTTTTAATTAATCAGTTAAATAAAGAAATAGATTGATAGCTTTAGTTCCGATTGTATCGAACGCTGCAATCGCCAATTACTGATAGGCTGATACTTCACTTTATAAACACTGGCAGTTGACAGTTGACAGGCGGAATGTGACACTTTGTCGTGCGTACAGCCTGGCGTTAATCGATTTATAAAACGTTATCACGTCAAAAAAACCATTTCATCTTCTTCTTAGCGTTATGACAGCAATCATAGGTAGTCAATATTAAATAGATGTGCCCCAAAATACGGCCACGTCAATGGCATAGTCAGAAGCAGCTATAAAATCCTCCTATGTGCAGGTGATTGGTCAATATATAAAAAAATCGTTGAAATAGTTATAAGGTCATGTATAAGCCTCTGGTTTATTAGATTGTCAGTGACATCAGATCGACGACGCAACGGTAGCAAATACTTAATATTATAGCAAAATAATCAAAACGACTCATAAAACCGATTCGATTTGTCAACTTCCAACTTCTAGTTACTCCCAAAAACCATTTATGAGAAAAAATACACGATTTTTATCAAAGTAAAATAACATTTTTCCTTAATTTCGCAACTTTTTTCGCCATTTTGCGATATATGCCAAGTTTGCCACATTCGGGACATAATATTTTTGTTAGCCTTCAGGATTGGCATGCTAACACGTGTAACGTGACGTCATTTTATAAAGAAATAAGAGATACAAAGCAATATTTCAATTATAATATTTAAAAAAAAATGATCAATGAAAAAAAATCGATAATCTCAGGAACTACTAGTCCGTATTGAAAATTTATTTAAGTATTGAATAGCCCATTTATGAAGGAAGGCTATAGGTTATGTAACATAACCAATAAGAGCGGAGCATCAATGAAAAATTTTGCAAAAATCGGGGAAAATTTACGCAGAGGAAGTTGCGCGGGTCAGTTTGTTAGATAAAAAATGGGCTACAATAAAAATTTACCAAAAAGAAATGGAGATAGGCTTTACCAGATATGTGTAGATCTTTCTCGTAGGTGCAGAAACTGAAATAACTTGTAAATGTAACGAAATGCAAAAAACCATTTTGGATTAGCAGTTCATATACAAGTAGGTCTAGCGGCTCCGGTTATTACCATTTAGAACAAAAAGCTTACAAATCGACAGTTTAAAAATCACTGTGTAGGTGCAAGTCATTTTTTTTTAAAGACGACTGCCGCAGTATGGTACAAGTCCTGTGTCGCGGGGGACTTTACAAACATACAAGTCACGGACACAAAGTACACCCAGACTCGGAGCAACAATTTGTGGATCACAAAAAGTGGTGTCCCGTGTGGGGATCGAACCCACGATCTCTTGCGTAGCAGTCGGATACATTCCCACCGCGCTACAAAGGCAGTCAAACTACGATTAGTTATGAGAAAAAAACTACAGCATTTTGACTTATAGCGGTAGTAAATCTGCACCCAGTTATAAGGGAGTGTATGAAAGTGTTTTGAGAAATAAAACATCTTAAACCTTACTATGTTTGCGATTAAGCACTGCCTCTGTGGCGCGGTGGAAGTGTATCCGACTGCTACGCAAGTGGTCATGGGTTCGATCCCCACCCAGGATAAAACTTTGTGTGATGAGCACGATGGTTTATTCTGTGTCTGGGTGTTATTTATCTATAATGTGTATGTATTTAGATATCTATAAGTATGTTTATCGGTTGTCTGGTTTCCATAATACAAGCTCTGCTTTGTGTGAGTTTTCTCAAGGTATTATTATAACTTGCCTGTTATAATGATAAATCAAGTTTCACTTACCATCATTACAGTAAAACACGATCGTCGCGACCGTGAGAGCGCGAATAAGACCCCTGACCTTACTACAACTTTAATCACTATTACAAAAACATCAAATTATTATCTTAGTCTATAGCCTCGTAGTAATAAATCAGTAACAAAAACATTACTAGCATGAATTCAAAGCAAATCATTCGCTGGCCTCTACACTCAGTTAATCTGATGTATAGATAAAGTGAAACAGTCGAAACCATTAGCAAAATGGAATTAGTGACCGCTATTGGATGACAATAGTACTTTGCTAGCACTCACAAAGCCATGTAATCCGTTAAAGAACGAAATCCTGTCCAGCTATTCAATTCATATGCTTTGTACACTTTCGGTTTGACAAAGACTAACATACGGGGATTAAAAAAAGGTTTTGAATGTCTAGATTATACGTGGCTACGTAGTTTTATTTGGTTCTTTTTTGCTTTTCATTTCATTTAAGGGTAACTGGATTTAGTAATAGAAAACGTGTTGTTGTGTTGGTATAGAAAGTCTGTTTATTTATGGAAGGTTTGGAGAAAGTTTGTAACATATAGTTAATTGTAGCTTTTTGAGGTGATAACAGTTAGTAACTGTAGCTACATGAACGTTGTGGAAACATATTTTGTCAACAAATGCTTGAACGCCTTTGAAAGGTTTACGATCGATACGTCGGTGAAACAAGGTTGGTTTTTGAATGGTGGATATAATTATTGGGATTCTTAGATTCTGATACAATTATATTTAATTATATACCGTGATTTTGTAGTCGTTTTGGATCCAAAAATGTTGAACTCCATATCTATGGTCTAAAAAACATTCAGTTTATTACTTTTTTTAAATAACCTTAAATTGCCTAAAGCGGTGCGTGGGGCACTTTTGGGTAGTAGAAACCTATGAATGACATCTATCTTAAGATCGTAGTACCTTTTCTTATTACGTGAAAAAAAAGGTTAATATTTTCTTAAACTGATATTTTTATAGATCAGGTTAATGATATGGAATTCAAAAACTTTCGGCTCCAAAACGACTACAAATTCACAGTGTATATTTATCCTTGAATTGGACCACAGCTTTGTATTATATTCCACGATAAATGGGCTATCCAACAGTGAAAGAGTTTTTCAATTCGGACCAGTAGTTCCTGAGTTTACCGCGTTCAAACAAACAAACAAACTCTTCAGCTTTATAATATTAGTATAGATTACTGCTTATTGTCATAATATCTAAATAAATGTCTGGTTTATTTTCACATAATTACAAATAAGTTGGTGTTATCAAAACGTAACTTTAAAAGACTCGAATGAAGGCAACAATACGTAGGTTTTATTGTCAAACTTTAACTTTAACGAGCTTAAAGAAAGCAGAATTTCTTTGCAAATACAAAGTTATACAATGCACAATAACGTTCACAAACATGCACCAATTTCAAGGGTTACTACGCACGACCATAAAGTGCTCATTATTACATACGGCAGTCAACAAGACCGTATTTAGTCTACAATAAACCGTATTACGACAAAACCCGAGCATTACCGAATATCCCCGAAGCATTAACGAGTAATTATTTTATCTAACAATTGTTTTTGTAATGGTTTGCTACGATTTGCAGAGCGTTTGAAAATAAGTTAATTACTGTAGCAGAAAAATATTCGCATTGACATTAGAAATATATAACAATCTATTTTCTTTAACATTGATTAGCCAGAAGAACTTCAAATTAGAGTACTATTTTTATCTCCGTCTATCCCTACTAATATATAAATGTGAATGTAAGTTTGTCTGTTACGCTTTCACGCGAAAACTACTCAACCGATCATTATGAAACTTTGTACACATATTCTTGGAGGTATTCGAAGTAACATAGGATACTTTTTATTAAGAAAAAAAAATATTTTTTACGAAAAATTAAAAAATTGTTTGTCAAAAAAATCTCAAAATCTAGCTTTTTCAACGCCATTTAGCGGTTCCCGACATCCACGCGGGCGGAGCCGCGGGCGAAAGCTAGTAGTTTATAATTGATTTAAGACTTGAATAACGTGTAAAACTTTTGAACTTGAATTTGTCGATGCCTTTAGAAGGTAATAGTATAAAGTTCATTATTAAATAGTTACATGCAATATGTCATCAAATTCCATCCAATTACTTAATCAATAAGTCGTATGGGGTGCATGCAGACATCGATAAATGTATTAGATCAATCATGATGGATGCGAGTCGATACTAGACGTCTGACAACGACATAGATTCCAATATATCTTAAGTGCTATATAGAGGGTAGATGTATTGGCAATTAGTGTTGTAATTAAGTTGTAAGTTTAGCAAAATATCGATATGAAATTCGATATGTTTTTTTCATAAATCAATTTAAAATCTAACTAGCTGACCCACGCATCTTCGTCTGCTTAAATTTTCCCGTTTTTGCAACATGTTTCATTGCTGCTCCGATCCTATTGGTCGTAGTGTGATGTTATATAGCCTATAGCCTTCCTCGATAAATGGGCTATCCAAAAGTATTTTTATTTTTTAATCCGGACCAGTAGTTTATTAGATTACCGCGGTCAAACAAACAAACTCTTCAGCTTTATAATATTAGTATGGATAGATACCCAATTTTGATACATTTGAACTCTGCGACGATATTCCTGAGAAAAGTACTATTTCTATTAGTTATAGTTAAATGTAGGAATGTGATTAGATGTTTTTTTTACCCTCGAGACCTCGTTTTCATTAAAAATGAGGTGTTAATATATATAACGCCATAAGAAAACATTGATGACATATCGCCATATGCGTTGCTTAGCAACCAATCAATAATGTTAGTTGCAATTGTATCGCTTGTCATTTCGCTGCAATCGCTATTCGCAACCAATCAATAACATGACTGCTTAGCAATTAATCAATGATGTGACCGTTACTACGTGACACTTTTTTATGAATGCAGACGGTCATCGATTTATAAGACGTTATCACATCAATAAAACTGATTTTACATAGTTATTTAGTCTTATGTAAAGAAGTCACGAGTGTGAGGGTATTAGTATATATCAAATCACCCTGTATTTAACTGCCTCTGTGGCGCGGTGGGAGTGTATCCGACTGCTACGCAAGAGGTCGTGGGTTCGATCCCCACCCAGGTTAAAACTTTGTGTGATGAACACGATGGTTTATTCTGTGTCTGGATGTTATTTATATATAATATGTATGTATTTAGAAATATATAAGTAAGTTTATCAGTTGTCTGGTTGCCATAGTACAAGCTCTGCTTAGTTTGGGATCAGATGACGATTTTTTTTTTTACTTTTGAAAAATATTTAATATACCCTTAACCACCTACCACCGGTTTTTGAAGTTATGACCTTAACCATCTACAAGCTATTTTACTGGAGTAAAATCGTTGTTTACTGTGAGGTTTAGGCCCTAGAGTGAGTTGTCCAAAGTTATTATTATTAGTTACTATTTATGTATGAAATTGTAAACGCGAGTTACCAAAATGCGTATAAACGCTTTTCATTTAAACGTAGTGTTTTCGAACTTAACGAGGCTCAAGCAAAACCTAGTCTACTACATGACAATAGTTTCTAACATGCTTATTACCTACAGGGAACCCCACTTAGCTCAAAGTAACAAGCAATTTTGAGCAACTACAGACACGTGCGCTTTACATAAAGCAAGTGTACGAATCTGCACATCTTCAAATGTACTACTGGTTATATTAACGTGATTCGAAGATAGAGGTTTGAGCTGTTAACTAGTTCTAACGTATTGTAGTTTAGTGAACTGCATTTCGTCGTTTGTATGAATTTATATTAATGTTGTAATGTCTTTTGTCAAAACGTTGCTGATTATTATATTCTTGATTTGTGATGATAGGGATTTAGAGCGATTTAGATTCTTTTTTTAGAACCGGGTCCTTATTCACTATATTTTTATTCGATCCCGGGGCAAGTCCGCGCGAATTGGCGCATGCGCAATGCATTTCTAAGTGCAGCTTTCTATATACTATTATGTCAAGATTTTGACAGCTAAAAGCGCGGGCTTGACGCGAAAACGAAAAAAAAGATAGTGAATAAGGACCCCGCGCTGTTATCCAAGTCTAATATAAATTTATTAGATGATATATTCAATGTGTTCAATGTATTTTATTATGAGGTATTGATACTCGTATCTCGTACCTCCTCCTTACATCTTCGCTTCATATTGTATTACGTTATAGGATTTTTGATTTAGTTAGTTGATCTCTTAATTACGGGTTAATAGATCAAGTATTTAATTACTCATATATCCTGAAAGGTATTCTCTTTCTAAGATAGTGTATTGTATTATTCTACGTTATTTTTTAAATACAAATGAAATAAAAAATGGCAATGGGTTGTAGGTACATTTTTAGAAGTGGAGGCGTCAATTTAATCGTACCCAAGCGTATTTTACGCTTTATTTGTAGATACATTTTCAATCTCTTATATCGTATCCAATATATCAAGCCTCTTTTCCCAATTACAACAATCAAGAACCACAAACAGCGATCGAATGCCTTACAAGGGGCACAAACTAACAATAAATCTCATGAACGAGCCCAATATTTTTATTTACGACACCGAATTGTATCATTTGAATAATTCCCGCCATTTGAGATTCCCGCAGACTCCTAATTTCGGGGTATGTCTATAGAGATTTTGCGACAATAGAAGCTTTTTCTATGGAGGGTGGTGCCTCCCTCGTAATGAATAAAAGTGAAGGCTTAGAGGTTCTTTGTTACTGGAGACTCTAACCTTGTTCTCAACTTCAAGTTTGAACGATTTGCCGAATCTTGGTAGTGAAGGATTCTACTTTGTTACGTTATTCTGTGATGTGATTACTTCAAGAAACACGATTCTTTGCTATGTATTTCTTTGTTGTCTACTTTATTCTCATTTCAGGTCATAAACTTCTCACTGCCAATATATTCTTCGTCTACGAACATGAAAGGAATTACCATTCATTGAATATTTTTTATAACCTTTTATTATTCATTAGATAATAATGTAGAAAGTAGAGAGCGCTTAATACTATTTAAATAATGTGTAGAACTGAGGAGACGTGGAACATAGACTTTCATCCGTCTAATAACCAGATGAGACATTTTTTATCAAATTGTTTTGAATTATAATGATACATGATAATGATAGCTTGTCTATAAAAAAGTGTTCATGGCATTTTTTTCGTTCGATTTAAAAACTTCAAAGCATAGCAATAATATTCCATAAACGGATTTTTGCAGCAAGCTTATACGATTATTTCAGTAATTAAATTGTGATTCTACGATTATTTTTATACAAACACTAGTAATTTGCACTACACCGATCAGATAATCGATTTTTGAAGTGAAAACTTCTTTAGCGGCGTTGTGCACTTTTGGGGATGGGTAAAAAATGTTAAACTCGCGTCAGTCAGGACACGTGACCTGATCGAAAATTCGTAAAACGGAGGGAGAGCAATGAAAAACTGCTATAATAATATACAATTAAACGGATCTTGTTGCAATGAGACAGATGATATTTAGGGAATGAACGTAGGATACTTTTCTACTGATAATCTAACACAGACGGAGCCATGGTTTCAAGCAAGTACAACATAATTCGAAACTTACCTATGAAAGTACCTACCTAGTTAATATATTATTCATTACTTTCCCCTACCTCACTAACTAGACATCCATTCAGAATCAGAGAACGATAGACACAGAACTACTTACGTAGGTACTAACAAGTAGATACGTATGTATAGTGTACTCATTAATTAGACAACAGTGTCTGTACTTGTGTACAGCACTGTTCATCGATGTGTTTGATCTGTTCAGGCAACTAAATCTAAGGTGCGGCCAACCGAAGATGTATGCCGTATGTAATACATTAGAGGCTGTTGTTCGACAGAAAACAAATAATTATGGTGTAGAGATTGAAACTACCTTTTCTGTTTTATAGTTATTCCATTACTAGCTGTCCCGCGATTTTTTTCCCGTTTTTGCAACATTTTTTATTGCGGCTCCGCTCCTATTAATCGTAGCGAGATGTTATATAGTCTATAGCCTTCCTTGATAAATGGGCTATCCAACAGAGAAAGAATTTTTCAATTCGGATAAGTAGTTTCTGAGATTATCGCGTTCAAACAAACAAACAAACAAACTCTTCAGCTTTATAATATTAGTATAGACGATAGAGAGAGAGAGAGAGGCAGAGAGATAAAAAAAAACCTTTTTTAAATTGTATCGCATGTCGCTGCAATCGCCAAAACATTGATGACATTGTAATAAACAACCATGCTTGTGACAGCTTTAGTGAACTCCGGCGGAACGTGACGGACAGTGACACTTTTTTGTGCATGCACCCGGTCATCGATTTATAAGACGTTACCACGTCAAAAAATAAATTTCGAAGAAAATTTCATAGCAATCGAGTGATGATATTGTTACTTTACGTACTTAAAATTAGCGCTAGGTACTGTGTTTATGATTTCATCATTAGAACATAAATTTATGATTCATCCAAAACAAAGATTAAAACTTCAAAACAGCTGCAGAAAAACAACATTCAGCTTAGCTTTTAGAATGACTATTATTTTTGTTAGAACACGTCACATGAGCCGTTCACCAGTCACATCAAACTACATTCCATAGCACTTCTTAGCAACGGAACAAAAAAATATTGTGTTAAATAATCCGAACTTATTTTAATCGTGTCTTGTCATTGTGACGAAGATTTGAATGCTAAAGCTGATTTCACAGTCACGCGTTTTAACAGTGCCGTCTAGACGCTCTCTTGCAATAGTTGCGTTTTATTTTTACGCTGTTAAACCGAGCCGCTAGTGAAACGCGCGTAACCAGACGCGTGCTGTCCCAGCACTTCTACTAACAGTTGTGCGGTTTCATCATGGAGATGGTAATGGGTTTCATACTACACTATAAGTTCGGCCGCTGGTAGGTGGCAACCAGACCGACAGTGGTGGGTACAGTATGAACCGGGTTGCTTCACGAGCAAATTACGCCAGTCCGTCTGAAAGCTAACGTACACGGCCACATACGGCATACGGCAGTTATATGTGTCTCGTCTGCATCACACCACAATGGCAGAGGAACTTGCGGAATACCTCCGGATCAAGACGAAGTGGACCTTGAGGGTGGAGAAGTTGGAGTCGCGCCATGACGTCAACTTCAAATCATTCATGGTGCGAGTTCCCAGTGAACATCTGTCCATCTTTATGAAGGAGGACTTCTGGCCGAAGGGTGTCGCGTACCGACGTTTTCGTGGAAGGTTACGTGACACCACGCAGCGAAACACGACGCCGCTGTCTCAATCCCAGTGTCGTGTATAATTTTAATTATGTATTAGTTTATTGTTATTATGTTACGTATTTGTGTAATTGTAGTTTAAATTATGTATTAGTTTATTAAGTTTTTTTTTATGTACCTATGTATTTGTATAATATGGGCCTTAGTAGCCTGAAATAAATGGTTATTATTATTTATTTATTATTATATACTTCGCTGCCAGGTACCAGGCAACCGAGACGTATGAAAGGCACTTAAGGGTTTAGGGTGATGCGTTCAGACGCACTGCTGTATACCTACAGTCAAAATCAATAACGACTTCAACGAAACGCTTGATACTAAAACTCTTTCCTCAGTGGTGGCCTGACGCTTAAGCGGCTATTCACTACCCTGAATCAGGGCCCTAGCTCGAGGTGGCCTTGACATTTTGTTAGAGAATTAGGGCCCTAACTCTTACACCGCTCTTTTTAAGGATTTAGGGCCCCTGATTTAGTGTAGTGTAATAAGCGCTTTAAGCGCGCGTTGTTGAAGCGATTGTTGTTAGACAGCGCGTCTAGCAGCGTGACTGTAAAACCAGCCTTACTACATGAAATGAAACGCAATTGCGTTGTTTACTAGCATTAAAGAAAGCAATTGCAATACTCTCTGTTGTGTTGACGGCATATTTCTGAATAATAGCGTATAATGAGTGTTTTTGACATCAAAGAGGACTAAAAAGCGACACATTTTTTTTTACATGAAATTTTGACGGTTTCCAGCGATTTTGGATGTATATTAAATGTAAGGTATGACTATGATGGAATAAAACCTTGCAAGTACATTACAACACGACTTATATTATTATTTCACTTTACACATTAATAGATTATTTTATATATTAATACGTTATTTACGACCTGAGTGGTCGGCAGTGAAACTCACAGTCTAAAGGTTCATTTCCGTGCATCGCGGCCGATCTCGAGCCGCGCGCGGCTTACGACGAGCGGCTGACGCGCGCGGCCGTTGCGACAAAAGTCTCGATGACTTTTAAAGCCTACTTAGCTGTGATAGTTTTCCTTATAATTTTACCATATATACTACTAGGTACCGTGATTATGATTTTTTTTTTTTTTTATAAAAGACGAATCCCTCATTAGGGTACAAGCCCTGTGTCGCGGGGGACTTTACAAACATACAAGTCACGGACACAAAGTACACCCAGACCCGGAACAACAATTTGTGGATCACACAAAGTGGTGTTCCGGGTTCGGTTCCGTGTGGGAATCGAACCCACGACCTCTTGCGTAGCAGTCGGACACACTCCCACCGCGCCACAGAGGCGACCAAACTCTAACAAAAAATTGCAATTAACCGCTTAATATTTCACAAACGGATGCCTATATCTTAACATAACACTGCCTGCACAACCCGAAACGTTTTATAAAGACCTAGATACTCCACATGATGAGGTAAGTGAGAAAAAAAATCAAACCATGGGCATGTAATTTTTTATATAGGAGAGGTACCCAAAATTTTTTTCTTTCACTTTGTTGGCGTAAGTAATATGTGCATCCATGCAAAATTACAGCCTTCTAACAGTAACAGTCTTTGAGCTGCCTGGTCGGACGGACGACGGACGTAGTGAAACTATAATGGTTCCACTTTGCTACGAAACTCATTTTGGCTACGGAACTCTAAAAACTAATAAATCACAAAGCAGGAAAAAATAGTTAATCAGTAAAAACCACAACACCTAATATTACTTGACCGCTCATTTATCCACAAAATCAAATATGGCGTACAAAGTCCAATCTAAATAGCATTTAAATATTGATTCAGAGAGCAAAATTACCACAAATTCATCACAATACACGAAATGAGATTTGATATTATTTTATAATTACTGATACTAATTAGCTTCAAATGAATATGCGGTCTCAAACAAACATTATTTTCCGATGTTCGGTCATACACTCAGTGACTCTATCAATTATTCGCTTTGTTCTTACATACTAACCATATTACAAATAGATTTACCTAAATCTATACAAATGTTATAAAGCTGAAGAGTTTGTTTGTTTGTCAGAACGCAATAATCTCAGGAACTACTAGTCTAAATAGAAAAAAATTGCAACTGTTGGATAGCCCTTTTATCCAAGAAGGCTATAGGCATATAACATCACGCTACGACCAAAAGGAGCGGCGCAGCAATGAAAAAATGAAAATTGTTTCAAAAACGGGGAAAATTTACGAAAATTTAAATTTTTTTTCAGACGAAGTTGCGCGGGTCAGCTAGTATTTCATAAAATATGTACGCCGTCCTTACGATGCAAATGCACGAGAATGCGACATGGGCCTCACAGTACCTAACATATCAACCTATATGATGTCCCATTGCTGGGCACGGGTCTTCCCAGTAGAACCTACTTATTATAGGTCCTTATTATCACAGTATCTTAGATCTTCTAAATTACGAAACGGCTTCTGAAACAGATTTCACTTCACACTTCATTCATATAACATATGATATAATTTTTTATCGGAATAACTGCAGTGATATAATTTTAATTAATTCAATATATGTACATAATTTTGCACGTACATGAGAGTAAATGAAAGCAATCGTTCATCAACTTGCTCATGTTTAAAATAATTTAATGATTTGTATGGCTCGCGCGCAAAATTATAATAACACATTAAAATGATCATTAATTTTACACCAGATAAGCAATTATATCGCTTGATCGGATAATTAAGTTGCCGTTTAATTATTTTTATTTTTATTAATTATTCGTTGGAGGTGAGACATGCAGAAATATGTTATAGGTATTTAGGGTCAGTTTTTTTCTATGGAAAATGTACAAGAAGATTTTTAAGGTTAAGTACTTTAAAATGAATATGAATCTTATAGGATCTTTTTAATTGGTGGAATTATGTCTGTCTGTCAATTTTTTTTTTTTAACTTCCTTGTTGTCACACTATTGTATCGTCCATATCATATACATAAGTGTATGTTCCGATATGCACTGGAGTACTGTAAGGTGTGATTTCAATTTAGTATACTGCGAAGCCGTTCCTTTATACGTTACATTAGCTATACTGTTTACTGTTTAAAACAGAACGCAGCCCAGTATACTGTCATCCACGTTTAATTAAATAAAAATGTACAACTTGTATTTGATCAACTAGAACGAAATATATTTGAAAAAAGTTAAATTTAAAATTAATTAATCAATGTATAACAATTAAATTAATTGCATTATGTCAACATCAATAGAATTAATTTATATTTCTCGTTGCTGTTGATCACGTGATCAAAGTGCTGTGAGCACCTTACCTCGAAAACAACACTGCTCACAGTACAAAAATGGCGACGATATATGACGTCACATATTTCCCTAGAATACTGCGACAATATACTGTCAGTCATAACGGAACGAATTTCTACCCAGTAAAAGCACTGAACAATGCTCGCAGTGCATAAGGGAACATAGTGTATAACGGAACATACCTTAAATTATATATTTCTTGCAACCCAAGACACTGTAACTTAAAAAATGTCACTGTGTCTAATGATATTCTAGTTTCTACTCTACTTTCAACGGTCAGTTTTTTTTGTACCAATTATACATTGTAACTTTGGCAGCAAAATTAATTTGACAAAATTCTCCGTAGCTTTTATCCAAATTGAAGTAGGCAGACGAATAAACATCTATTCCCAACGTATAATACAAACTGCTGATTGGGCCAACATTTCTTGGAAACCTTTCCGTCTCCCTTATTTTTCTTTGGTTTCTATCTCTTTCGTGCTTTCTGCAGGTGAGTGACGTCACAGGGGATTACAACAAACTTTTTTGACATAGCAAAAGTGTTTGACAGGTGTCAAAACCAAAGTAAAATTGAAATTGTAGGTTGACATTGCTATATAGAGCGACATGTAGCTATAGTCATTTAAACGAGAATTATTTAACCGATTTTTTTTAAATTTTATCTACGGATTTTATATTGCCTTTTTATTATACTTGTTGGTACATAAAGTAACATAAGAACAAAACAAGACAACAATAAAAAAAGAATCGCGTTAATAATTTAAGTACCTTAGATGGTTGCTACGCATTGGACGTAATCCTGTAGAATTTTAATTACCTGTAACAAAATGATATAACATTAATTAGGCGATCTATACTTCCACTACCTCAATGCCCATTACATGTACTAGATATTTTGTATGGATAGTTGTATGGTACTTCATCAATGCTGGAATGCCTCAACGGATCGAAATGCCATTTGGTACAGAGACAGATCTGGAATACCCCATAGCTACTAATTATCCCGAAAAATGTAAACAACCCACGCGAACGAAGTCGCGCGCCTCAGTTATTACATCTGAACATGAAGCATGTACCATCTCACAATTATAGTTACCAATTATTATGTTAGTCGATATTGGAGCACAACTAACCATCGGCAATGTAACTAGAACATAATCTACTATGCACAATGCGCCGATGTCAGCAATTACGAATATTACTCTGATACTGATACATTGGTATCAGTACAACACAAACCTGCTTAAATACAGTGTGTTACTATTGAATTACTTACATGTTTGTGTTATTGTTCAATAATCATAGTTTAGTTTATGATAATAGACCCATTTGTCCTTTAACTGTATTTCAGTCACTGTGAAGAATTGCAACTGAGGCTAGACAAATAGATATATTTAGAATATTTATGGAAATAATTTATCAATATAATGAAATCAAACATTTAAAATAATATATTGATACACATACCTATCATTAGGAGATTATAATCAATGTAGAACCAGGAGAAATAATGACGAAAAAATAAAATTCTTTTGAAAGGCCACCGTGATACATGGCTTATACCCGGGATTTGTATTTAAATACTTATTAATACATTTGTATAATAGGCAAAAAAAAACGGGCAAGAGCATGTCGGACCATTCTCAGAGTAGGGTTCCGCGAGTTATCTATACTTCTATACTATTCTATAATCTATATCTATACTTACTATATATAATATAATATAATAATATTATAAAGAGGAAAGATTTGATTGTTTGTAAGTATTGAATAGGCTCCGAAACTACTGAACGGATTTGAAAAATTCTTTCATCGTTGTGAAGCTACACTAACCCCGTGTGACATAGCTTAATAACTACGCGGGTGCAACCGCGAGACGTACGCTAGTTACAAATAAATGCGCTTCATGTAAAAAATCCGATAGAAATAATTGCACCAGCCGAAGAGCAAATGTTTTTTCGGCACTCAATGACGGTTTATCCGATCATGTCAAAAATAATGTTAGTTTAAAATATTTATTAAGCGGCACCTTTGTGATAGTTTTTCATAGTTTTTTGTTGGATGGTTTAAAAGATAATGGTACTTTGAAAAGAATAGCAGTGTGTGAGTGTCTTTTCTAGTCAACATTTTAGCAACTAAATTGCATAACAGCAAACCATTAACAGTTGAATGAAGTCACGAGTATTTACCAAGAAATCCAATATAATAATACATTGTTCATGAAAACAGAAACAACAAATACCACAGGATGAAACTGCACATGTGGTTATTTTATATTTTTAGAAAACATTATCTGCCATAATGTGTGCCAAACATATGCAAACATGTCTCATTTACATGCTTCACGAATACGTAACACAATTAGTACAGGAACATTGAGAAATGTTTTTAAATTTTACTGTTTTTATATTTAACTAGCTGTCCCCCCGCGTAACTTCGTCTGCGTAATTTTTTCCCGTTTTTGCAACTTTTTTCATTGCTGCTGCGCTCCTTTTGGTTGTAGCGTAATGGTATATAGCCTATAGCCTTCCTTGATAAATGGGCTATCCAACAGTGAAAGAATTTTAAGAATTAAACATGAAAAAATTAGATAGATTCAGATGTAAGATATGCAATTTCGTATGGCGGGAGTCTGTATACACACTACCCAAGAAGGTAGAAGCATAGTTTACTAAGCAGTACCTACTCTTCTTCACAGCATTGCTCTATTTGGAGAGATTTAATGAGCAAACGTGTCCTAGAGTGGAGACTACGACTCGTTAATCGTAAGGTAGGACGACCCCCAGTCGGATGCACCGACGACGACCTAAAAAAGATCGCTGGGATAGACATGATGTGGATAGCAAAGAAGGTTTTTCTGCTAGGATTAAGGGGGCATTTCACTGAGAGAATTATTTATTTAGCGCTACGTACACAACGACACGATCACTGGCTTCGCTCTTCCGCACACAACCATTACTTCACAGTGCGAAGGAGCGCAGGTCAAAATAAAGTAGAATATTTGTTCGTCCATATGTTAGATTACGAACGCCATGACTATGACAATACGAAAATGCTCGTTTTTGCATTTTTCCGCAACTTTAAGATTTATTTGCGGGATCATATTAAGACATGTCCTTAAATTTATTTATTTCACCTACTAGAAAAACTCTTTGACTAGTGACACATTTTTTTCGTGTTCTAATATTTAGGTTTTCTATATAATTTTTTGAGAGAGCCGAACCCTGTTTCGCGTAAAGTACTCAACCTCTCACGATGACTGTACCTTTATCACAAGAAGGTTTTTAATGCAATCAATGATGCTCGTTTAAATACAATGCACTAGGTCTTTTTTGTTCTGAGGAATGTCTTTTAGTTTGTGTTAAATAAAGTTAATTCTAATGTTGTTGTTGTTCAATCTTTTAGTATTTAAATTTTTAGTTCACTACTTATTCTGTTGATAACGGCATAAGTGTACATTGTCAATAATCTATACTAATAATATAAAGCTGAAGATAAGATAGAGCTGCTTTGTTTGTTTGAACGCGGTAATCTGAAGAACTACTGATTCGAATTGAAAAAATATTTTATTGTGGGATAGTTGGATATGAAAGCACATTACATCACGCTACGACCAATTACAAAAACGGGTAAAAATTACGTAGACGAAGTTGCGCGGGTCAGCTAGTTATTCATAAAAGTTTGTAATTTATATGAAAATAGAGATTTGTAATAATTGGTCAATAAGGCAGTTGTCCTATCAATGGCGAGAAGCGATTAGCGCTTTTATAGCTCAAGAAACGTACAATAGATGTATATTGTAGATCCGTGTAAACAAAAGATATGCAGTATAGAGCGAGTACTCACCGGTGGCGGCGATGTAAATGGTCAGCGATCAACTATTAATATCTGTATCTCTTTTGTATATACTGGATCTATACACGATGTATATACCTACGTTTAGATAGTTTAAATAATTTATAATAGCTGCTCGCCTTCTCGCTGTTGGTGGGACAAGTGCCTAAGTATGATGTTTTATTCGAAATTAACTTCAACATGACATTGACAACAGCCATTGCATTTAAAAATAAAATAAAGTGGTAATAGTCCCAGAATACTTTAGCAATAAAATCTTTCACAGCAATAAAATGTTTATTTAAAATTTATCGCACTTTTGTTGCTAAAGGTACAAAAACATACACTAAATAAATTTTACTAACAGATAACCTGGCAATAAAAAAGACAAATTGGGACCGAAATGAAAGGCCTATTCCAATATCCATTGTAATCTTTCTTCGGACTTTCCATTCCTTGACTTGCCATTCTTGTGACATAAACTATTGGTAGTTGATATTTATAGGAAAAACTGGTTAATTATTTGATAGATGTAAATTATACAAAAACGTTTAACAATCTATTACTTGCTCGATGATATACCTAGTTAAGCCTTGTATTTTTTGCATATTGGAATACATTCAAAACGTATGTTACTGTATTTTTTTTTATCTAAAAAAGACGACTCCCGCAGTAGGGTATACAAGCCCTGTGTCGCAGGGTACTTTACAAAAATACAAGTCACGGACATCATCATCGTCATCGGAGTCATTTTATGGACACAAAGTACACCCAGGCACGGAACAACAATTTGTGGATAACACAAAGTGGTGTCCCGTGTGGGAATCGAACCCACGACCTTATGCGTAACACACTCCCACCGCGCCACCTAGGCTGTCCTACGTATATTACAAATATAAAAAGTAACAGTCGATCGAATTACATTTTTTTTCCATCTTTTGATCAGTCTCCAGTGCACACTGGTTTGTGAGAAACTTAGAGATACAAGAGTATCTTGAGATGCCGACGATTAAAGAGGAAGTTAACAACTACAGCCAGAAATACAAAGAAAGACTAAGACAACACAGCAATACTCTAGCAAAAGACCTGTTAAAAGACCAAAACCATGTTAAACGCCTCAAACGATGGCATATACTCTCAATGGACCACAGAGACTAAGTTGGTCCTACACATGTAATGGTGTTACTCAATGGAATAACACCTAAAATCAGTTTATCCGAGACAACATCTGATTAAGGCTGAAGAGCCGATTGCAGATACAAGAAACGAACAAAAAAAAAAATCTTTTGATCAAATTGCATCATTGAGGTCTAAGTCACACATTTTATGGTAATTAACTAGGCAGATAACACTGTAGTCAATTAATTTGTAAACTAACTAGCTGACCGGCGCAACTTTATAAACGTCATATTTCCCCGTTTTTGCAATATTTTTCATCAAATCTCTGCTTCTATTGATTGTAGCGTGAAATTATATAGATTAAGACACTCACAAATAACTTGGCTTTCTAATGGTAAAAGAATTTTCAAAATCGGTTCAGTAGATCCAGAGATCCCCCACCCCTTCTACAATCTCACAACCTTTACCTCTAGATAATCTATACTAATATTATAAAGCTGAAGAGTTTGTTTGTTTAAATACGGTAATCTCAGGAACTACTGGTCCCAATTGAAAAATTCTTTAATTGTTGGATAGCCCATTTATCGAGGAAGGCTATAGGCTCACGTCATATAACATCACGCTGCGACCAATAGGAGCGGAGCAACAATGAGAAATGTTGCAAAAATGGCAAAATTTGCGCAGGACACCTAGTATTAGTATAGAAGTATGAAATATCAAGTTAGCAAATTTTTATTTAGTGGGTTTTGGAGGCTAATACGTCTTTCAATATCAAAGTTAAACAAAGCCAAAAAATCAACTAAAATTGGGTCAGGGATACAATAGCAACCTTGATTTTACGCTTGTAACGGCCTGTTAAAGTAACCCGGAGTATACCCATTCATAATTTAATTAAAAAAAATAAAGAAACTCTTTTGTTTCACAATTAAGTTAGGCCCGTAATTAAAACATAATATAATTGGGCCACGTTTATGAATGGGCTATTAATTTTAAGCTGGACTCAAAAGGATTTTATTGTAAGGGTACGAACGTTTATTTTAGCAAAGTTTTGTAACTAGCCGGGGCAACTGTTACTTCATGGGATCACCTGTATAGAGGTTTTTGAACGAATTAATCCGTGGAAAGTTCCGGTTTTCATTAGTAGTGCCGGACACGCGTTTGGTTTCTAAACGAACTGTGTTGAGGCGAGTAGCGGTGTAACTTTGAAAAGAGTTTGTTTAACTAATGGTTGGATGTCGGTTTGGTTTGATGGTATTTGTATGGTACTGACTATTTACCGACTAAATATTTTTTTTGTGTAAGTTTTTTAGTCTGGGGAGTTAGTTTTAGCTTATTTAGATTTTGAAGCGCGGTAGCCTAATGGCTAAGGCATCGGTCTCGCAATCGTGGTTGGAATCCTACCCATTATACTACCGACGTGAACCCACTCCTGTTTTTGATTTGGCGGGAAAAAATCCACGTGAACCCACTCCTAACACAAGCCTTTGAGCTTAGCTGGAGGGGTTAACAAGATTGCTAGTAATGTAGGACTCAATCCCACATTGCTAGTAATCTTTAAAAAAAAAAACAAAAAAACAAATAGAAAATTAAATGTCCATCAGGTACACTGATTATATTTTATATTTCCATTTTTTTGCTGCAGTTATTATTAATTCAGATAAAATGAACAAGAAGGAGGAACGGCGAATATGTATGTATATTTCTTTGGGCACGACCTAGAGCCTAAACGGCTTTATGGATTTTACTTTGGGACGTGGTCTTAGATTCGTCTAAGTTGTGTGAGCGATACTGTGTACTTTTAAATTTAAAAATTGTATTGTATTATAAAGTAATTTAATTTTATGTTTTGTGCCTATAAATGTTTAATATCTATTTACAATAAAATTTACTAACTTAAATATTTCTATGTATTTTATGCTTCAAATACCTATATACTATTTATTTAATTAAGGATATACCTTAATGGTTTCGAACGTCACTTGGGGTTCACACTGAAAACCAGCGCTGTGTTGTGGCTCATGCCACAACATGGCTTATGCTGAGTGGAAACCTTGTTTGTCGCGGATACGACGTGCAAGTACCTACATAATTGTGACAAATAAACGATTTTTCTTCTTTCTTCTTCTAATAATGGCGCGAATGATGTTCATTGAATGATGCCGATTAAAACTAATAACCTCCCGATTTTGGCTTCTTTATATAACACTTGTTAGTCAGTTTTGTTTTTTTTTTGGATTTTATTAGATTTTGATTGAATTAAAAAAACTAAAACTAACGAACTATTTACAACTAACTTATCTAAACCACTGCACTATACAAAAAAGCTTAAATAAAAAGGAAGGCACAACTCGTTTAGGCGTCGAAGAATTCCTCCCCATCGACGTCAACCGGTATAGTGCCCAGAAGGCTGGCAGAATTGCTACGTTGTATGGCAATGCTTATTCTCTGTGCGAAAAAAAGACCAGCCCTCTGGTCACGACAACCAAGTTAGTTAGTTAGTTTTGGCTAGCAAGAAAACCGCACTTAGCCTCCTGATTGGGCTATTGTTCGTTACATAACACTAAATATAATAACTATACTAATATTATAAAGCTGAAGAGTTTGTTTGTTTGTTTGAACGCGGTTATCTCAGGAACTGGTCCAAATTGATATATTATTTTACTGTTGGATAGCCCATTTTTCGAATAAGTCTATAGGCTATATAACATCACGCAACGAGTAATAGGAGCAGAGCAGCAATGAAAAATGTTTCAAAAACGGGGAAAATTTACGCAGACGAAGTTGCGCGGGTCAGCTTTTAACTTATATATTAAAACGTAATTTAGAACAAGAAATGTTATAAAATGTAGTGTATTAATGTGAAGGGTATCTTATTTCCGTCTTTTTACATGTGTTTTTTTTTATTTTTATATTGATGCTTTATTGGGTTCTGTTTAAAAAAATATACTCCACTTTTGGTCTAATATCTATCCAAACAACACAAAAAATATTTGATTTATGTTGTTTAAATATAACAAGTTATATACAACTACCTCTGTGGCGCGGTGGGAGTGTATCCGACTGCTACGCAAGATATGGGTTCGATCCCCACCCAGGATAAAACTTTGTGTGATGAGCACGATGGTTTATTCTGTGTCTGGGTGTTATTTATTTATAATATGTATGTATTTAGAAATATATAAGTATGTTTATCGGTTGTCTGGTTTCCATAGTACAAGCTCTGCTTAGTTTGGGATCAGATAGCTTTGTGTGAGTTGTCCCAAGATATTATTATTATTATAACTCCTAGCTGTCCCGGCGAACTTCGTCTCGACTCTTTTTTTTGTAAGGTGTAGGAGGAGTTCAGTGACATACACACGCACACAAGAAATATATATAAATAAAGATGAGCAACAAATTTATTGCAAATTTCACTTAATTGCGTAGAAATTGTTGGACTTTTATATAGATTATCATTTATGTGGACAAAGCATCGCGTTGGGTGTTCCCCGCGGCTAAATAATAAAATTAAAAAAAAACCATAATACATTTATAATTATAAGAACACAAAAATCATTGCTGCTATCTGATATTAAAATACAATCGAAATAAAACCAAAACATCGTTATCTAAATGCCATTTAATAGAACAATGCCATCACTCGATTAGTTGGCAATGCACCAACTGAAACTCCAAGGCTGAAAATGTATTGTTTACGGACAGAAATGTTATGTATATCGTCTGACATTCATATTGTTTAAATACCAGTAGTATTAGTCTAAAGCATAAGTATTAGTCTAAAGCATAATTTGACTATTAGTATTAGTCTAAGCGCATAATTTGACTATTAGTATTAGTCTAAGCGCATAAGTTGACTTTTGTAAGTAAAGATTTTGCGTGACGAATAAAGGCCATTCTTTTCTACCTTTTGATATCAGAAATAATATTTTATATTTAATCATTCGTTACAAGTACTTTTTGTCAATATTTCAGCACATATAGTTTTTACCTTTGTTGTAAGCAGATGCTCCTACTATATTGTACCCACTAAGACTGATTTAAGTTTATGTCATGTTCCAACTTTTTGATAAAACAATTTGCATCAGTCCTTTAACATGGTGTATAGTATCATAGTAGTATATCAATTTACCAAGTTAAGAAGAAACTAATAACAACTAAAGATAATAGCGTGACCTCTAAGAAAAGCTAGTATTAAATTTAAGTAGGTACGAAATAAAGTAATAAAATATACAATAGAAGCGCGCCAGATAAGCCAGGGACTCGAAAACACGAACTAAAGAGATAACTGAGTGAATACTCTAGTGGGGTTTGTTGAGGACACACATCGAACTAAGATAGGATAAGCCCCTGAATAGAACTAATAAAATATAGCAAATACTTATGACAAATGTAATATGAATGACTATTGTTTGATATTAAATAAAAAGTAAATACCTACCTACCGGTAATTTCGATATCTATTTTCAGAATATTTTGTCGTAAGAATGTTATGTTGAAGGTAAACAGTGAAAATATAATTTCCTCTTCATTCATGAATCGTTTGACAAAAATAGATGAAATTAATCAAAAATAAAAGTATCAATAAGATACTAGTTGACCCGCGCAACTTCGTCTGCGTCCTTTTCCTCCGTTTTTGGTAACATTTTTCTCTGCTCCTATTGATCGTAGCGTACTGTTAAATAGCCTATAGCCTTCCTCAATAACTTCACAAAACAATATTTTTTCAATTCGGACCAGTAGTTTCTAAGATTACCGCATTCCACCAAACAAGAGTTTGGTGGAACGCGGTAATCTTTTAAAGTTTGTTTCAGCTGTATAATATCAATCTATGGTAATATTATAAAGCTGAAGACTTTGTTTGTTTGTTTGAACGCGATAGTCCTACGAATTTGCGATCAGGTCACGTGACGCGAGTTTAACATTTGTTACCCATCCCAAGAAGTGCACGACGCTGCTACAGAAGTTTTCACTTAAAAAAAAAACATTTCGACGAGCTTCGAGTGGGGTATCAAATTATAGACTACAAAAAGGCGAGTTCTAAAATAGGCATAAATAATTGTTATGTTTAAAAAAGTTTGGATTTATAAATCATTGAAAAAACAATATTAATAATAAAACAAATAGTTCTTTTAAAATCGCCTTGACAATGATTGACTCAAATGTAGTAAATAAAAAAAAAACTAAAAAACCCGCCCGCAAAAAGACACAAATCATTCAAACATTTAGTCAAACAAAAGTAAAATTTGTGTACTGATTTTGATGAAATTTGGCGAAGAGGTTACGGGGCTTCAATGCTTGAGCCTTTAAAAAGCTAAAACTAGTTTTTTTATTCACCCTATGTACACACTTCAAATATCTCGACGGACTACGAAATCAACGACTTCCCGACTCCCGAAGTCAATTTGAAACTATCAGGTCACGTACCCGACACTGAATTATTTAACTAATAAATTTTATTTTTGAGCCAATGTATTCACATCTACCTACCTTTCCGTGTTTATTGAGTTGTGTTCAAATGTTTGTTTGATTTGTGTGTCATTTGATTATGTCGCTCGGTAATTAATAAAAAGTATATTTTTTGGTCCAATTCTTATGTACGTGAATGTAATGCTTTAAGAGAATAAAGTTTCGGAGACCCGAACTAATAATTTTGGTGTCAACTCACATATCAACCCATACGATGGCCCACTGCTGGGCGCGGGTCTCCCCAGTAGAACCTACTGGTATGTAGATCCTGGGGGTAATTGCCATAATCGCCACGCTTGGCGACCGGGTTGGCGATCGCAGTAAGGCTTTAAGTACGCAGAGGACGCTGCTGCCCGTCCTCCTGAGTGAAATCCCTTAGTCGCCTTGACGACACCCACGGGAAGAGATGGGGTGGTACTATTCTTAAGCCGGCACTCACAACCAACAAAAATAACAACAACAATGCCTGTATCGGATAAACCAAAAATATTTTACCGACTCCCACTCAACAATATGACAAAGTCTAGAACCTTGAATGAAATCCATTTTATTATTGACTTCTCAGAAATATACGTAACACAAGTTATTTAGAATACCTTGCGACTCTTCACAACATAAGTCTGAACGTTCAACACGAGCCAATATTTTTAATCTTGTATTAACATTGAGGTAGATGACCTTAGTAATTTTCTATTATACCACACGTTGTCTTGAAAATGATTTTGTGGTGGCATTTAATACGTCTTGCACAAAAAAATGTTAGGTTACTTTAAATTTGTTAATCCCGATGAATTGTAAAATGAATTAATATATTGAGACAACTCATACCACGTCATCTAATGGTGGCAACTAGACAACTGATAAACATACTTATATGTTTCTAAATACATACATATTATAGATAAATGACACCCAGATACAGAATAAACTATAGTGCTCATCATACAAAGCTTTATTCTGAGTGGGGGATGATCGAACCCACGACCTCTGGTATAGCAGTCAGGTTCACTAACCACTAGACCAACAGGCCAGTCGATAATCGCTTAGTTATTAAAGTTTATTAAAGACACATTTTTAATTACCTGTTGGTTTCGTTCACATCAATCTGCCTTAGACAAGAGTTCTCCTTTGAGGATTTATTTCAATAATAATTAATCATTGTCGTATGTAACAGCTTAAAACTCTTAAAAAATGACGTATAGACTATTATTTTCTGGATTTTTCCACTACTAAATTACACTTTCGCTTCTATAGTTTCTAAAAGTGCATATTTTGATAAATTTACTACTCAAATACGATCTTCAATAGATTTCCAGCTATTGAAGAGTTTAAATAAACTTTAATACGATTATATGTAATATTTCAGCAATGAACTAAAATATTATACCTTAAAGAACAAATTCATTAAATAGTAGGTATATTGAAGTCGGCAGAAAACAAATTAAGCCTAGCAATTTTAATAAAAACAAATATTTTTTAAAGTTTCCAAGCCTGTGTAGTAATTTCAATTATAATATTGAAATGAGATTATTAAATGACTACATAACATAAAGTGTTTGAATTATAAAATTTAAGTGAAACGAAACTCTGTGCTTATTTTAAAGAGAAGACTAATTCAGTAATAAGCTATTTCAAGTCTATTGCTTAATCATGTACATCATGTACCTATTTTGAATCTTTAAATGTAACAAATAGTATAGCTTGAAGACGTAAAATGAATTACTTCTTATCAACATTTCAATTGAATTCAACTAGAGGTCATTGATTTAAAATTTAGGGACGACGAGTCAGTTGGTATATCATTGTGTGTGCCTCAACGTAAGTAAGCCATAGGCCTTACGGCTAATTCAGCATCTCAGCATTATCATATGGCTTATGATAATAAAATACAAAAGTTGGCTGTAAAATATCTTGTTTGATGCTTAGAAGTTCCATGTAATTGTTTACGTTTGATTGCCGCCAGCACTCCTCATCTTTGTGTAAGAATTTTGGAATCTCCATTGACTACATTTTTCTCGAATCATTCCCAGAAATAAAGATACCCGTAATTCAAAGACGTTTCCTGGTAACCGGTTTCGTGGTATTTAATGATATTAACCCAGTTTATTCTTATCTGTATTTACTTAATTTAAATAGCTTTAGTTTAAACTTCTAGAACTTTCTCAAACAGCGAAAGCCGAGTCGAAAAGTTGCAAATTCAAAACGACCTTACGAGTACATTCGAATATGAGGCAATGAATTCAATCGAATTGGACGGAATCGATGCATTACAATCATCGTACCGCTAAAGATTTTAATTACCTCGTAAAATAAATGTGAAGTTACGAGCAATTATTGCAAACTTATTCATTCTAAACACTCTAAACTTCTAGAACTTTATCAAACAGTGAAAGCCGAATTGAGAAGTTACAAATTCAAAACGACCTTACATTCGAATATGAGGCAATGAATTCAATCGAATTGGACGAAATCGATGCATTACAATCACCGTACCGCTAAAGATTTTAATTCCCTCGTAAAATAAATGTAGAGTTTCGAACAATTATTGCAAACTTATTCATTCTAAACACTCTAAACTTCTAGAACTTTATCAAACAGTGAAGGCCGAATCGAGAAGTTGCAAATTCAAAACGACCTTACATTCGAATATGAGGCAATGAATTCAATCGAATTGAACGGAATCGATGCATTACAATCATCGTACCGCTAAAGATTTTAATTCCCTCGTAAAATAAATGTGAAGTTACGAACAATTATTGCAAACTTATTCATTCTAAACACTCTAAACTTCTAGAACTTTATCAAACAGTGAAAGCCGAATCGAGAAGTTGCAAATTCAAAACGACCTTACATTCGAATATGAGGCAGTGAATTAAATCGAATTGGACGAAATCGATGCATTACAATCATCGATCCGCTAAAGATTTTAATTCCCTCGTAAAATAAATGTAGAGTTTCGAACAATTATTGCAAATTTATTCACTCTAAACACTCTAAACTTGAAAAACAATTCGCAATCACGTACATTTACAATTGAATAAGCACCAAGAGTACTTATAAACGGAATCCATTTACCGAAGAGTGGTAGTAACAAATCCGATACATCAGTAATATGGTAAAGCTTTCCGAGTCTCTTTAGTTGATTTTAGCTCGTCGGTCTGTCCACTGATCCGTAACATTTCTGATTGGATAAAGGGTTCTACAGAATTCGTTAAGGGTGAGAGTGCAGGACTGTTGGTCTTCGCACGGAATAATTTATGATGTTACATTACGGTACCCTGATACACGTAACGTAGATACGGTGACGCAAACGGAATTATTTATTGTTCTTGTATTATTTTGATGTAATCTATGTGCTTTTTGTTTTTATTTAACATTTTGTTTTTAACCCCTGCCTTATGTAACCTTTCAAAGAATTCACTAAATCATTCAATTAGGACTAGAGACCTTTGTACCTTATATGTTTTTATTTATAGGTTATGCCATGAATAAGAAAAGTATTATTTATGTTTTTCTCTACTGATTTATAAAATAATAGTGGAGGAGATTAGTAACCAGCAGGTAATGTGTATGCTAAATATGACAATTCAGCTAATTCAAGTAGTGCACATTAAAATCATCATCATATTTAAGTCCACGTCGACCTAGAGCTGAGTATTTTGCTTAGATAGAGAACCGGTTTTTTTAAACCTAGCATGTCGTAGCGTCTACGCCACTATTTCCTAAATAACATCATACAATCGTATTACATCTGAGCACGAACATACACACACACGCACACACGCGCACACACACACACACACACACACACACACACACACACACACACACACACACACACACACACACACACACCAGAACCCATAAATACAAGTTGTCTTGTCAACTTAGCAAGGATGCTGGTATGATCATAATTTTAAGGAATAAACAAGAAAACACACAAACATATACAAAATATTATGTTAACTAATAAGAAATGTATAATCAAATTATTATGCCTATAAATTATTATTATTACTTTTTGCCAACTTCAATCCGGTCAAGTTACGTTGATCCTACGTATGTATGTTTGTTATATTTGTTATAACAAATATAACAAACATATGTACATACATACCTATTCGTGTGGATTTCAAAACTATAACATGTTCTGATATTGTGACCTATGGTGCAGCAAATAAATATTTTCTTCTGCTGTTATTTTGAAGCCGCACGAGTTCACCATTAGTCGTAATACAAGACCTAACATGAATTAGTCAAATCAATAAATAAACGTGACGAAACTTATTGTTTCAATTAAATACAATGCTTTAGTTTCTCGTGTCTTTTCTTCCGTCAAACATTGGGCTCTTTGCCAAGGTATATGTTAAAATATTGTTGTTAAGTGGACCACTAGTGTTCTGAAAACAGTATATTATTATACTCATTAGGCAAGATATAGTATTCGCTAAAACGAGGAAGAATTTAGAGGACAGATTAAAATAAAACCGAGTATTTATATTATTGCTATTTATAATTTCATGTTGCTGAATTTCTCTCTGTATATTATTATGGGACGTGCATTGCTTAACGGCGAATTATTGCCTATTAAGTCTTCATAATTGGCGCTATTTAATTTACCACGTATGAAATTTTTAGGTTGTTTGACAGTGTGATGATTAGAAAAGGGCAAATTTAGGTTAATTTTAAAACTACACTATTTAAAATTCATAAATGGAGAGATAAGACGCTGTATATCCTCACATCTTGAGCTTAAAGCGTGTTTGCCTCGGCAGCATTGAACATTTTTTGATACCATACCTATAGTCTAGTAATATTAAATAGTCAATTATTTATTGACTATTTTTTTTGTTCTTTGTAACTCCTAGTTCTCTGCTTACGCATGCATAATATCTATCTCATTGATATGTTTGACGTGATAACGTCTTATAAAAAATAATAATATAGATGTCCGGGCAATACAATTGGAACTAACGTTATTGATTGGTTGCTAAGCTACGTGAATGGCGATATGTCATCAATGTTTCTTTATGACGTAAAATTATCACCCGTAAACCTACTTTACAGACAACCATTTTTTATTTCAATGATGCCAAGGCCAAGAAGCTTCATGCTCAAGATGTGAAGGTATACAGCTTTTTATCTCTTCATTCATGAATCCATCAGGCAAGATAATGTCATTTAAAAAGTTTTGTTTAAATTAAACCTAAATTTTGATAAGCTTTCCCGATTTGTAAACATTATAAATTTATATATGCTACAACAAGGTAAAATACCTTGTTTATTGTCGGACCTTTCGACTGTATAGCTAAGGCAGTGGTCACGGGTAGACTCAACTACCCGACTACCCGTGACTACGGCCGTTGCATGAGATTAAGACCCGTAATATATATAATTTAATAAAACCTAAATTTAAAACTATTCTTGTTCCGTTTCAGAACAATACAAAAATTTGAATAGGTTAAAGTTTTATTATACGTATAAACTATAGAAGAATATTTGAGCGTGTGTCATTTGAAGAGACTATTCCGGTCCGCGCCGGAATGCGTTCCCAACATCTGTCCGGTACTAACTCACATATACTAGACACATGGACGGAACTTCTGTTTTATACACAACAATTGAGAACCATTTCGACAATAGTATTATTGTGACAGAGAAATCGTAATCAGTGGAATTACAGAACCATATTATTGACAAAATTATCTATAATGAGACAGTTGTTTTGACTCTGAGTGCTGAGTTACGGTTTCATAGCTAAATAGCGTTTGGCTACGGAAGTCTCGGGTTCGATTCCTGGGTCTAGACTTCAAATTTTTCTATCTTTCAAAAATGCAATTATTGTATTCATAGCTAAAGTAAACTAAATTACTTACGAGTATTTAGTATTTTTAGCAACGAACAGGCGCGAGCCTAATGATTGAGATTTGAAACTATCTCAATCATTAGGCTCGCGCCTGTTCTACCATAGTCATCAGTTACAGACGCGGAATCTCGGAACGCCTTTCAAATAAGCTGGTCTGAAGTGTACGTGTCTTTAATTTTGTATCCGTGTTCGTTGCTCGAGGTACCTACGTATGAAGGTTTATTTAAAAATCCGATTTGAATAATTGCACCAGCTGAAGAGCGTACGTTCATGGCACTTACGCCCTTTTGTTGAGAAACGCAGTTTAACGGCAAGAACGCAATGACGTTATATCCGACAATGTCGGAAATAATTTATGTTTAAAGTAAGCGCTACCTTTCGGAGCAATTATTTCCAAAAAATATTCACTAAATCAAAAAAGTTTATTGAAAAGATTATATTATTTTTACTTTTAAAAGACCTGTTGAATGATGTACCACACATGATATGTTCAAAAAACGAACGGAGTGCCCCCAATAAAAATGTATAATTTTATTATTTAGCTATCAAACTAAATAGTGCCTACTACAAGACAACTTTTCACCACATTTCATCAATATTCTTCTAGTTTTTGAGTAAAATACCTGCTATATATGGACGGACATGACAAAACTATAAGGGTTCCGTTTTTGCCAGTGTTCCATTTTCTATTTGGATTATGATTTTACAACCGTAATAGACAAGATAACAAACGCAATACTTACTCGCAAATAGCTCTTCTTTGTAACCCTTAAAAACAACTACGAGTATCACAGAAGTTTTACAACCAGAACAGTAATTAAAAAAATCATTTTATGTAAACATAGACGCTTTTAATTTATCACTTATCGCGTTTCAATAGTCTAAAATGCATTACGCATAGACTAAATAATGAAAGCCATTAGAACATAAACCTTTTAGAACATTTGCGGTAATGACGCATTTTTTAATGGACATTATATATGAGCAAGTTTGTTGAATGAAATATATAGATACGCAAAATGTAGTAGGTACGTAGATCAGATCATCAAGAGAATCAGGATAAGTGATTAGATGGTAAAGGCCCAGGAGTTCTCAGTCTTTCTTTTTTATTATCATAGTATTTAAACTAGCCAGAGCATGTACTATGGTAACCAGACAACTAATAAACATACATATATATTTCAAAATTTATTATATAATTGACTGCCTCTGTGGCGCGGTGAGACTGTATCCGACTGCTACGCAAGAGGTCGTGGGTTCGATCCCCAACCAGGATAAAACTTTGTGTGATGAGCACGATGGTTTATTCTGTGTCTGGGTGTTATTCATCTTTAATATGTATGTTTTTAGATTAGATATAATAAGTATGTTTATCAGTTGTCTGGTTGCCTTAGTACAAGTTATGCTTAGTTTGGGATCAGATAGCGTTGTGTGAGTTTTCCCAAGATATTATTATTGTCGTTTTGGAGCCGAAAATTTTTAACTTCATATCAATAATCTAGTCAATAAAAAATATCCCTTATTCTCCTACTACTTGTTTTAGGAGTTATGTAACTCTAAAAACAAGTGGTAGGTGAATAAGGGTTAATATATTAAATATTTTCCAAAACTGATTTTACAAAGTTATTAAGTATAATGTAAAGAAGCCTAGAGCGGGGGGTTATTAGTATAATACAAATCACACTGTATATATCTGTATATACACTAATATTATAAAGAGGAAAGATTAGTAGGTATGTAACGAATAAACTTAAAACTACTGGACTGATTTCAAATTGGTTTTTACCATCAGAAAGCTACATTATTGGAGAGTAACATAGGCTATATTTTATTTCCAAAAAAATAGAGATTTCTTTGAAAATTGACATAATGTAACTCAAGGTATAAAGCCGGGGCAGTGGTAGATATTTTTCGGATAAAAATGGTTTGTATCTTTGAGTATAACTATAACTTCTATGTTGTATGCAAAATTGTATATCTTAATGTCGATCTGTTGTGTAAAGTAAGACCAACCGAAAAAGTAGAAACTTATTCTTTGGGCAAAGTAATCTTGAGCATTGTTTCAACACACACAAACACTCACTTCAAAGCGGAGGCGTCAACGCATCCACCAACCAATCGATCAACTGATATCAAGAATAACATTGTGTAAACAAACAGATTTTCAGTGGCATCGTAAAGGTTTGTGTGCACTCGGTCAGTACTTGAAATAACTTTATTGATGCAGCAAGCCATTAAAGTTTGATGGCCTCTATCATAATGGCTGTTGTTCCGCTGGTGTTTACATTGTCACGCGCCTAAAATGCATGTTGGGGCAAATGAACTGACAAACAGCATATTATTCACTAGCTGTCCCGCGCAACTTCGTATGCGTAATTTTCCCCGTTTTTGAAACATCTCTCGTCGCTTCTCCGCTCCTATTAGTCGTAGCGCAATGTTATATAGCCTATAGCCTTTCTCGATAAATGGGCTTGCCAACAAAAAAAGAATTTTTCAAATCGGACCAGTAGTTCCTGAGATTAGCGCGTTTAAACAAACAAACAAACAAACTCTTCCGCTTTATAATATTAGTATAGATTAGCAATTAAATTGCACCATCTATATTTATCTGTTTCCTGCAAGTATAAGTTTGGCATTTACTCTTGCAAAAGTTCGCATGGAATATTCGTCTCATCAGACTATGAGAGAAAGAGAATTGAGAGTGCACTTCTACCAGCGCTCAAATAGTCTCCTACCCGACATCGGTTACGGCGGCCTATCTCACGACTAGAGATAGAGACTAGCAAACTACGCCGAAGATATTATAGTGCATAAATGTATGCGCAGACACAAGTGCACTCTCTATTCTCTCACTCTCATATGCCAATGGAATGGAAATCCTACACAACTAGATAGAGATCCGAATGGTCTAACGAAAGGTGCAATGCTGTCGTTAAAATTGATGTTTTAATCCGATGTACTACCTGTCAAACGATGACGTCGAAACCGTCAAATGTACTTTAGGAGTAGCTAAACCGACGGCCACAATGTCAAATCTCCGTCGACGGACCGAACGTCGAAACGTAAGCCTTTGGTGGTAGCTAAGAATATGATCCGTCTACGGCCGACAACACGTAAGGTTTTGGTGGTAGGCTCCCAGGACCGATGGCTTAACGTGCTATCTGAGGCACAAAGGGGTGTAATAAATTTAAAACCGGGCAAGTGCATATCGGGCCAGGCACAAAATAGGGTTCAGTAGCCCCCCCCCCCCTCCCCCTTCCAGAATAATGCAGCTAAAGACGTAGGTTTTCTGTTGTTTTTGTTTCATACTTACAACGTTATACCTACCTACTTAATATTAATTTTCAATTAGAATTTGTACGAAAATTTTGTTACTTCTCATTTGATCAGCTAAACGTCTCTCGTAAACTTGTAAAGCCTACTTAGCTGTGATAGTTTTACAGACAGGTGGTTTGTTTGAACACGATAATCTCAGGAACTACTGGTCCGAATTGAGAAATCCTTTTACTGTTGGGTAGCCGCCATTTATTGAGGAAGGCTATATAACATCACGCTATGACTAATAGGAGCGGAACAGCAATGAAATGTGTTTCAAGAGCAGGGAAAATTTACGCAGACGAAGTTGCGCGGGTCAGCTAGTTTTGGATAAAGCTCTAACACTTTTCAATATATATTTGTTTAACGAATTGCTACGGAACAATCACTCCATTCTCCATGTTTATTCTTCAAGTCCATGAAACACTTTTGACGTCACAAATTTTACAATGTATTGTCAGAATTGACGCATAACTTTACCTCATAAAAGAGCTCGAATAACTATTCATTCACTTTTATTTAATGGAAAATGTAGGTAAACTATAACTCACGTAATGCCTAGTAATAGTTTTTTGTTTGAAATAGAGCCAATTTTAGTATGTACACTTCTTGTTCTTTTGTTCAAATTGTTTTCGTACATCATTTTTGGTTTAGTTTTAATTGTTTTTATGACACTTACTACTTACCTTCTTTTAGTATACCATTATTATTTTGTTAATGTAAGGTGGCAGTTTAGAAATTTTAACGTAAGTAAGATGTGACAGTAATAAGACCTATGTAGGATAAATTGATATTTTAATTAAACATTTTTATTTAAAAATTATGTAATACCTTTAAACGAGTGCAAGTGGTACGCAAGAGGTCGTGGGTTCGATTCCCACACGGGACATCACTTTGTGTGATCCACAAATTGTTGTTCCGGGTCTGGATGTATTTTGTGTCCGTGATTTGTATGTTTGTGAAGTCCCCCGCGGTACAGGGCTTGTACTCTACTGCAGGAGTCGTCTTTTAATATATATATAATCTGAATCTCGGCAACGGCTCCAACGATTTTTATGTAGTGTAGTAAGGGCAGGGGTTTGTAGGCAAAAAAACGATCTAGCTAGGTTTCATTTTTAGAAAACGTCGTTTAAAAAATGTATTTATATATTTATGATTAGAATACCTACAAGTACCTTCCTCATAGATAAATGGCTTTACATATCGCAGTGGGCCTTTTTAGAAACCTATAAAATCATGTTACATACTACCAGAATAATCCCTATGTATTCATGGTCATACCAAAACTGCAGCATTATTTTTGCTCTGAAACGTAATTAAAAGTTGGTCAAGGTGTACCAAGGTATATTAAATCCATTCGAAAAGTCCCGTCTTCTCGTCTCCATACAAATTTGCTGAAATTTTTATATAAAAAAAAATGTGCACCCTCTTTGCTACACCCCGACTGAAAAGATTACTAAAATCAAATTTAATTCAGTTTTTATTTTCATAAAATTTATTGCATGCCATTAAAACTATGTAAGTAATGTTTACAATTTTAGCGACACAAAATTTAGATACAATCAAACTTATACTTTATTCGTTTAAAATAGGGTAGCAAATTGCATGATAACTGCGTGTTTATGACAGCGAGACACAGATTATAAATAGTGATTTATGTCGCACAGCGGACAGTAGACGAGCACATTTTGTGCAATGATTGTATTTCAGAACAAGAATAATTTGCATAATTGTTTATTATTTATCCATTTTGTTCGTAATTAATGGCACGTGATTGGAGAATAATGATATTATTTTGGAATTTTATCAACGTAACGATTAAAATATTGTTGGAACGTAATTATGTAAATTTTAATTGTATTATAGATTGGATTATTGTGGTAATCCCTTTTATTCACAAAATTTGTGTACAATAATTAAACTAATAGGCACGATAATTAATTGATATAATAATATTTATTTAGATGCCTATGCTTTTTCGTGGCTTTGCGCACGTAAATAGTGGCTTCCAACGTAATTATGTGAACCCCTACCCCCCAGACTCAACTAAAATACCTTTTCTTGGGGGGAATTTGAGAAATTTGACACTAAAACGCAGAGGCGAAGGGTTAAAAAAAATCTGAGGTAACCTGATACAAAAATGTACCTTGCTAAACATGGTTGTTTTCCACATAAAATACTAAGCAACTACAATCCAAATCATAGAATTTTATAAGCTACAGGTCTTAATCGCGTAAATATTTTATTTTAAGGCTAAATACCTTTGTTGATTGCCCGACGTTTCGACTGTATTGCAACGGCCGTGATCCAAAGTCTAAGGACCCTCGCCACTGCTAGACCGGTGTTTTTTGACCGGCAATTGCCCCCCTCCAGAGGCTGGTGTACCGACATTGAATTGCAAGCGACTCACACTTCGCCAGTATACCTTATTAGAAACCTATACTAATATATTAGAGGTCCCTAAGTCAGTGGCGACCGTATCACAAGTTTTGTTTTGCATCCTAAGTAAATAAAGAATTTTGAATTTTGAACTCCTTCAAAACTTATAATATTTGGTAGGTTTCAAAATAGGTCGTATATAGTTTTTTTTTATTATTTTTGCACGATTTTAGTATTTCTCTATGAATTTCAAAAACGGGGAAAAGTGACGCAGACGAAGTTGGGGGGGTCAGTTAATAGGCTGTAAATCAATAGATATCACGGAGAAATTCAACATTTTGAAGAAAAACTTTTAGAAACTTTTTTTGATATACAAAATATTTTGTTTATCAAAAGAAACCCAATATACAAAACTTCAATAATGATCAAAATACCATGCGTTTTTTTTTCGACGTTAGTAGCTCTTATGTCAATAGGTACGTAATACTTTTAAGAGGGCGACGCGTTGCAATATCTCGTCTGTTACAGATTTTGCAGACTCTGGTTTTAAGAAGACACCACTTGATCAATCCCATTTTAGTTGACAATCTATTGCTTACTTTAAATTAACGAAGTAAACAGATTAGTTATGTTTCGGGACTTAATCGCGTGAATTATTTAAAGGCACGAACCCCTTTATTTACCCGACGTTTCGATCGAATTGCACCGATCGTGGTCACGGGTCGACTCGTGGTCACGCGATTAAGTCCCGAAACATAACTAATATGTATAAAAATCGCGAAAGTTTAAAAAAAAATAGAAGTAAACAGAATTCGAAATTTAGCAAGGTTCGAAATTTTGCGAGGGTGTTTACCTAAAACAGTTTTTTTCTGACGCAAAAAGTGCCTTTTAGTTAGGTATTTTCTCCCGGGAAAGCAATTCGTTTTTTTACGTTGGTAACCTCTTTTTGAATACTAACTTAGCCGTGAAACAGTATGCAGGAATATTCACAGGTATTTTGAATCAGCAGCATTTGAATAAACAGTTTTATTTTTGTTCCTTTAACAGTAAACAATTGTATTTTGTTCGAAGCGAGCTCTGAGTAATAATTATTGTTCAATACAACGCCTTGGGATTTCAAGTCGCGAACTTTCAATTGCCAGTTGATACTAGTCGTGAAATGATTGTCGCTTAACTATTTCATTTATACGATATCGTTATTAGAAATGGTAACTCGTTTACCAGCAAATTTATTATAATTTGCAACGCGTAAACATAATAAATGTCTTTTGATTTTTAGCCCAAGGCACTAAATGTTTTAATATGTCTATCTAGGGTACCGTAGCACCATATGAATGACGCGATGGGAGTGTCCGACTGCTACGCAAGAGGTTGTGAGTTCGATTCCCACACGGACATCACTTTGTGTGATCCACAAATTGTTTTTAAGAGTCTGGGTGTATTACAAGTTTCTTGTATTACAATACTGGTTTCAGTAAGATGGTGAGAACTTGGTTTTGATGAATGAATCCGTTCACCTATTTCTAAGATAATCAACATATAGGCAGTCTTACGTGTCGGGGGTAATGTAATAATAACAAGCTAAGGTGTCCAGCTTGTTATTAAAGTAATTCAAATTAGATCAAACAATAAAGATTATTCACAGTAAGATGGTTAAAGCCGTGATATAGTTATGTAAGTATCACTAGGAATATACTTGTCTGAGTTTTATTTTAATTTATTTAATTGGATACTTAAATTTAGTACACATAACCACAGAAATTCTAATTTGTTCATAAGAGTCAAGTTTGCGACACACATAAGTGGAAGGCACCTGTCCCACCAACGACGATGAGCGAGAAGCAAGTAGCGATTTATCGCTCAAGAAACGTACAGTAGATGTATTTTGTAGATGCCGGCCATGTAAACAAAAGAGACGCAGTATAGAGTGAGTACTCGGTGACAGTAGGACTGGTAAGCGATTAACTATTAATATATGTATCTTTCACACCGGAGGACGGGCAGCAGCGTCCTCTGCGTACCTAAAGCCTTACTGCGATCGCCAACCCGCTCGCCAAGCGTGGCGATTATGGCAATTACCCCCAGGATCTACATACCAGTAGGTTCTAATGGGGAGACCCGTGCCCAGCAGTGGGCCATCATATGGGTTGATATGTATATGTATCTCTTTTGTTTACACGGGATCTACATAAGTATGTACGTTTCTTGAGCGATAAATCGCTACGTATACGCTACGGATAGGTGCCTTACGCTGGCTCCACTCGTTGGCCCTAACGTCGCCGTCTATTGTCTAGATCCCCACGTTGGAACTGACGTTGGGGCCAACGTGTGGAGCTGGCTAAAAACTTAAACCAAACTAGCACCACAGACACAACAACATTTATTCCGGCAGCATAAACAAAAACAAGTATAAATTAAATGAAACAAACGTCTTCCGAGAGAGTCGGCTAAAAGCCCATTGTGGATTCTTTATATAATATTTATCATTTTCTCATTCGAAAACTCAAACTCGCCGTCTTAATTTGCGTCTCGTAACGAATTACACACTTTTTCTTACAAAAAGTTCTTTTATAAAGTGCCGGGAGGAAGATTGATGTCCATTAGTAGCTAATTTCCTAAACAATTTCGCCAAAGGACACAACGTTAATCGAACCAAAAGATGATTGTGCCATGTTTCTTTTATTTAAAGAAAAATAAGCCCTTTGTTCTCTGAATGGGCTCTGATATTAATTAGTCATTCAGGACGACGTTTTTTTTTATGTAATGAGGGTGTCGTGCATTTGTTTACCTTTTTGTAATAATATTATCCTTCAGAACAAATTTCCGTTAGGATGATAATTGCACCGAAGTTTAAGCAATGACTTTTCTGTACTCTTTTTTTTGCTATCATCTATTTTCACTTAAGATCAACACACATATTCGGATTGGGACCTATGTAGGTATTTTATTTTTCCAGTTATTAGCCAAATTATTTAAATTTTTATATAATGGAAAACCTTTTATTGGCCTTGCGAATCTATACTGTCTGGGTTTAGCTTTTCAAAAAAAAAAAAAATAGGTATTAGTTGTTTAAAATAGGTAGTATAACACCCTATTTCCTGTTATTATACTAAAGTATAATAAGAATATTTATAGATATTATAGATTATAAGGTTGTAAAGGTTGTAGTAAAGGTTTTCGTTACCAATTTACATTGTGAAGTTAGCCAATACTAGCCTTAAAGTTTAATTCAATCTGCAAATTGTTGTCTTAAAAATTGAAACAAAATCACAACAGAATTCAAAAAATGTTGTCAACAATATCGTTATTAGGGCATTGTTTCAAATCGTTACATCGCTGAAACGACAAAAGCCCTGATCTTTTTTTATTATTTTTTTATTTAAAAGATAACTAGCAATGTGGTATTGTAGCTCCTACATTATTATCATATTGCTCGTGTTAGGAATAGGTTCACGCCGGTAAGTCAGTAATAGGTAGGATTCGAAACCGCGACCTCACGATTGCGAGTTTGACGCCTTAGCCATTAGGCTACCGCCACTTCTTTCGCTAAGTTGGTTCAGGTTAGTTAGATATATTTATGAAACTGCCATGAACGTCATTTGAAACAACTGTACATGACGTTGTTTTTGAGCGGCTTTTTCGCGTATCGAAATTTTGTAACGTCACACGTCTCTATTGAAAATGTGACAACCCTGGATGACATTACAAAGGGTGTCACACGAGACCAGCTCTCGTTTGCGTAGCTGATTGAGAAGCGTCAGATTTTGTTTCATCATTCCTATTTTAGTCAGTCAACTCAGGCTAATAAAGGGTCAAACTCGAAATGAAACATAAGAATGAAAAATTTTATATATTTTTTTAAAAGTATAGTCATGTCCATTTGTCTGTCTGTCCGTCCGTATGTCATAAGCATTTTACTCAAAGACTACCCAATAAATATTGAAATGAAAAGGTGTCTTTTAGTAGCCGCTACTTAGTTTGATAGGTAAATAATAAAAATAAACATTTTTAGGGGGGCACTCCATACATGTAGAAGAAGTTTAAAAAAAAATGTTGTGCATACATCAACGTGTGGCACATGATTCGACAAGTCTTTTAAAAATATTTTAAGTTTTCCAATTATTTTTTTTGATTAATTGAATTTTTTCGAAATAATCGCTTCAAAAGTTACATAAATCATGCCCAGCCCCCATTTTAAAAATTAGGATTTCTGTCACATATATTACACACAACTAGTTTGACATAGGTAAAATAAACATTACAACCTTTTACAAAAATACAAACAACCTATAAAACAAACTCCTTATTATATCTTCTATAATTCTTTTACAATTTTTGATCGATGTCAAAATGTTACACTTTTTTTCATCTAGCCCGCAAACAAAAATGAGCCAGGTAGTTCCTTACCTATAATTAGTAATTTCTTTCATTGAACTGAAAACACTACATGACTTGGCTACACCTAACTACACTGCATGATTTATTTACGTATAGGTAGTAGGTACTTTGTTATAATTAAATCTTGTTAACAGTAAACGTGATTTCTGAATATGGACAGTAATGGACATGCATTAACATATCGTAGGTACTGATTGATTGATTACCGACGGATTAGATTAATCGCATTGAGTTAATTTGGACATCTAAATACAGGACTGTCGTAGAATTTTCTAGAAATGATGTCTTCATTGTTATAGCTGTAAAACAATATAATTTTTTTGGACATATTCTGTCATGTTATGTTGGTGCCTACAACATTTTTGTAATATTTAATTTATCGTTATTTTATTTCTATTGATTATCTAAAGCGTGTTTCCTATTTTATTTTAAGAGACAGAACGAGTATCTAGGCAGATATATCGATCTCACATATTTCCGAATAGGTACATACTTGTATTAAAAACAATGTTTGCGTGTAAAGTCTGTTTACAGACGCTAATTTTACGTGATAACGTCCTAAGAAAACATTGATGACATTGTAATAAACATTATTTTTTATTTTCCATTGTATCGCATGTCGCTGCAAAGGCCAAAACATTGATGACATTGTAATAAACAGCCATGCTTGTGACAGCTTTCGTGGACAGGACGCGAAAACTTCAGCCTATCAGCAGGCAGAACGTGACCGACCGTGACACTTTTTCGTGCGTGCACCCAGTCATCGATTTATAAGACGTTATCACTTCAAAATATTTAGTACTTCCAACGCAATTTAAAAGAAGAATATTTCAAAGTCTATAACAAATAAAACCGTGATTATTTCATTTATTATTGTATTTGTACATCTATCTACCTATCATATATCTTCATGGTCTTTAAATTGATCAGGGTCATCTGCGACAACGTGACATGGCTTATACACATCAAATTACGGACCAATAAAAAGCCAGAACGTTCCAATGAATATTTAAAGTGTGAATAATGGCCCTTTGTATCTCAAACCTCATTTCAAATACAAATGCCACTGGAGATACCAAGTCTATTCAACAAACGATTGTACCAAAAACACCCTCACCAATATTATCAAAATGATCAGTGATACAATCAATATCTCCGTATTGGGTTTTGAACATTCTCGACCCACATTTTGTATCATTTCCTGGTAATATCCAGTGTTCGCATTCAAATTAATTTAAATAGCAACATCCTTGTCTTTTCGGTTCACTGGGCGTGAGTCGATTTGCAATTCCTACACTCCAGTAGTTCCGTTTCGTTCTGACTTAAAATTACTATGAACTTTGCTACTTTGTGTCTGTTTTTAGGGTACCGTATCTTGTGCAGGAAACAATCGAAATTCATTGTTTGAGAGTTATTTACAGAAACGGTTCGAGTTGTCGAGATGAACCGTTGCGAAAACCCTCCCCCAAAATTATCCTGGGAGCACCCATGGTACTGTAGGCTACTTTATGTTTTAATCTATATCTAATATATAAAATTCTCGCGTCACAGTTTTCGTTGCCATACTCCTCCGAAACGGCTTGACCGATTTTGATGAAATTTTTTGTGCTTATCCGGTATCTATGAGAATCGGCCAACATCTATTTTTCATACCCCTAAGAGTTTTGTTTGTTTGTTTGAACCCGATAATCTCAAGAACTTCTGGGCTGCACTGAAAAAAATAATTTATTGTTGGATAGCCCATTTATCGAGGAAGGCTATAGGTTATAACATCACGCTACGACCAATAGGAGCGGAGCAGCAATGAAAAATATTATAAAAAAAAGGAAGAAAAAAGGGAAAATTACAATCTATTATTCATGCCCCTAAGTGATAAGGGTTATCCACCCCTAACATTTATAACTATACTATAATATTAGAAGAGAGAGAAGAGTTTGTTTGTTTGTTTGAACGCGATAATCTCAGAAACTACGGGTCCAAATTGAAAAAAATATTTTACTTTTAGATAGCCCATTTATCGAGGAATGCTATAGGCTATAAAACATCGCGCTACAACTAATGGGAGCGGAGCAGCAAGTAAAAATGTTTGCATAAATGGGGAAAATTTACGCAGACAAAGTTGCGCGGGTCAGCTAGTTAATATTATAAAGCTGAAGAGTTTGTTTGTTTGTTTGAACGCTATAATTTCAGAAACTACTGATCCGAATTAAACATTTCTTTCACTGTTTGATAGCCCTTTTATCGAGGAAGGCTAAAGGCTATATAACATCACGCTACAACCAATCGAAGCGGAGCAGCAATGAGAGATATTGCAAAAACGGGGAAAATTTACGCAGACGATTGCGCGGGACAGCTAGTCTAATAATAAAAGATAGGCTGCACTGTGACAAATCATTTACAAGATTGATATGACAAAATATATTATGCCAAATTCACTAAGCAATAGTACCTTACCTACATAATATACAGTTTATAAAAAAACTAACATTGTCAACTGAGTTTGTATTGCCTTGTACTTTTCTCTTTTTATCTGCCCTGTTGATCTAGTGGTTAGTGACCCTGACTGATAAGCCGGAGGTCGTGGGTTCGATTCCCACCCAGGATAAAACTTTGTGTGAAGAGCACCATGGTTTATTCTGTGTCTGGGTGTTATTTATCCATAATACACGTCTGGTTTCCATAGTACACGCTCTGCTTAGTTTGGGATCAGATAGCATTGTGTGAGTTGTCCAAAGATATTATTATTATTATTTCTCGGGTTTAAGGTTTTAGGTTCGCAAGCAATAGGTATCCAACCTATTGCTTGCAAACTTGGCATTACGTAGACATGTAGAAGGATAAATTTTCTCAAATCTAGTAGGTATATTGCTTCCAAGCTGTAAACAATTTCTTAAAATTTAAATAGGTAATTTGGAGAAAAGGATTAAACTCATACAATTAAAACTCACCACCATTGTTTTTAATATACCGATTTCTACAATCTGCCGATTATTACAATATCGATTATGTGCCGATTTTGTCTTTCAACTTAGAAACAAGGGAAATATGTTCATATCAGTACCTACTGATGTACAATGAATACCAAATTTCAAAACGTATATAACCTCTCGATGAGATGTATATCGAGATTTGATATTCATGATACAACGAGTACAGCTCTATAACTCGATAAATAATAATGAATTTACGTTCGCGAGCTTCTACAAAAGAAGCCTTAGTCACTTAATTTTGTTTCTTGTACACTATATTATAATATCTTGTGGCTTTTTTTCAAGGCAAAAGCTCAATGTTGACTTTTGCCAAAATGGTATAAAATGTAGAATTGTTCTATTCTAAACTTTGTCAGACGTTCAGAATTAAAATTCAAATTTGTCAGTCTACCCACCGACCAGATGACACAGTCTTGATGTCGGTGCCTTTATTTCAAAAGAATCATGTAGGCGACTTGTACTCGCGCGTGTCGCCCGCTTCTTATAGCAACATGCTGGCGGCATGTCTGTAACTTGCGTACGCTTATTTGTCCGTCGACCATCACTACCAACTAAAAGTTATTGATTTCATGCCGTCGACAAAGTTTTTCTACTTGAACGAGGTGTGAAGTCGCCGACAAAAAAGTCGACGACTTGTATTGGCGGGTTTGGTGTGTAGAATCCTTAAAAGTTGCATTATGGAAACTAAATAAATAAAGCTCTTAGAAATTGACACAAATACCACATCCAAATTCAGAATAAAAACATTTATATGTCGGAGAATCAAATATTAAATTGAGTATTGATGTCAGTTGACTAAACATCTGTTTTGATTAAATAGCAAGTCTATTGACTCATTTAAACATGGCCGCCGCAAGATGGCGTGACTTTAGTTTGAAGTTTTCATTTGAAGTTCCAGTGGTGGGGCAGTATTCTCATTCAGCAATCTAAATCGAGCGGTTGTAGCGACAACACGTCTTCCGATAGACATCGCTATTTTGGAGAGTGGGTTTTCCATCGGAAAAGTGCCACAAGAACGCAAAAATACTTAGTGTACCTAAGTGAAACGTACATAGTTTTAAGTTGTATTTACTAACAACTAATAAATTATTGTATGTATGTTAGTCTGTAAGGTATATATATGGTTTATTATAATATTACTACGATGCGATGCGATGGGGTAAATTTTACGTATCACATTATTATAAGGAACCCACTGAAGCTGTTCTCTCTAAATTCCATTCGTACTTGACGCTCTTTTTATTTGTTTCGCCCGCCTACGTAAGCTGACTTAGTCCTTATTTTTTAGCTTCCAAGCCTTGGCAGTTGGTGACTTGGAAAAATCTGGCTTCGGATTGTGATAAATTACCTGAAAAAGTAAAAACGTACTTTAATTATCTTAGTTCGCCGAGTTTTCTAGTTTTTGTAGTAATGTATGAATAGTTTGTGAATAAGCAGTTATTGCATGAAATATGAAATATAATTAATTAATGTGTAGGTATATCGACTGATTGGTGAGAAATAAGTAACGTTTTTTTTATTTACGTAGATGTAATGAATCAATTAAATAATGGCCAATTGAGTAGCCAATTAGTTTATTTACAAGTTTTTTAAATATATTTTTGTGACAATAAATATGTAGGTATAATACTAGACTATATACAAGAGTATGATTGCTTCCATTTTACCATTTTTAATTTAAATTACAATCATTATTTAGCAAGCTTAACGCCGGCTCCACACGTTGGACCTAACGTCGTTCGCAACGCCATTCGTCCAACGTGTGGATCTAGAATAACGCTCGTCCCCACGTTGGAACCCATGTTATTTTCTGTTTTAAATTTTAAATGAAAATAAAAATAAACAAAAAGTTTTTACTTATTATTTTTTTTAAAAGAAATACCTTTCTATTTCTCAGAAATGAACTTTACGAACTCAACATTGGCTACAAATAATGCGTAATATATCCACTAAAGCAGGTCCACACAAAACTTACGAACAAAAAATATTCTAGAACGTTTCCATTACCCAGGGTAGTCATAAATTTGTCCCTGCGAAATATTTAGATGTGCTCGTAAATTCACTAGACAATGTTTTGTAAGAGAAAGTGTCTTGACAAGTACATGGGTCGATCGATATTTACGCATAGTTTACTTTTTCTTAAAGGTACTTATTGATTTTTCCAGTTTTGATTCCATAACGAATATTCCAGAAGGACGGTGAGTAACTTAAGTAGAGGGTATGTGAGCTAAAGTCAAATTAGACTGTTTTTAAGAAATTATGTAAAAAATGACACGCTTCGTATAATATAATATCTGAAGTCGGGGCAGGCGGCTTCGCAAGGGTGTCATATCGTAGTTTTCTATACCTTGAGTTACAATATTCTAATTTTCGTAGGGATCTCTGACTTTTTTGACAGTAAAATATAGCCTATGTTACTCCATATGGTAGTGTGTATGGTGGGAGTGAATGGTGAAATATTTTTTCAATTGGTCCAGTAGTTTTAAGTTTATTCGTTACATACAAAAATACAAATAGACTCTTGGCCCGAGATTTGGCTAAAACCAAACAATATAAATTTTGCTGGACAGCATTTGGTCGTATCTTGATGAAAAGAGATGAAAATTCTAGAGTAATTGTCATAAAAAGTGAGGCCCAGGTGCAAGAGCTAATGCAGGAAGCATGACTAGAGCGTACTGTTACTATTATTAATTTATTCATAATACTAGAATCTTTATCTCTTTCTATTATTAAAAAATATGTTTTGCTTAACTTTAACTTTATTAAACACAGATATATGTTATACTACTGTAATTATTATTGTAACAATGTTCAGCTCGCTTTCACACACTCAAACTCTACGTTTTTTACACTCCTCACCTCAAAACAAAAACAACTAACTCTCTCACACTTACTCTGCTCAGTTTATAATATAGTAATTTTTAATATACCACTTTACACCCACATAACCAAATATAAATACATAGAAATAGTCTTCAGATTAATACTAAACTATTGCTCAAACTGTATTCACCGTTTGTTTATAGTAATCTATAATGGATAGTAACTTATATAATTTTCAGGAATTGGATACCGCTGAGATAGCTAACTCTGCTTCTCTTGATGTTGCACATTTACATAGATACCTACAACGAGATAATAACAATTTGACTGTCCTGACACAAAATATAAGGAGTATATACAGTAACTTTGATGACTTTCAAATAACTTTGTCTCAAATCAGAGTTGAGGTTGATGTGTTGATCCTTACAGAATGCAGATTAAATGCTAATAAATCGCTACCTGTCTTAAATAACTATACTTCATTCAGTACACTGAGGCAACTTAACCAAAATGACGGCGTAGTAGCATACATAAATAACTGCCACTTACCTTCTGTAACTGAAATTAATTTAACACATGCATCAGCCCTGCAAATAAATATTTCAAATTTCACTTTTATAGGTATCTATCGGTCTCCATCTAATGTATCCACAGATAGTTTTATTAATTCACTTGATCAATATCTTCAAAGTATTCACACACATAGAAACACAATAATTACTGGAGATATAAATATTAACTTAATAGCAAGACCGACGGATTCAACACAAATAAGGACCAATAGATTAACCTATTTGAATATGACTGCTATGCATGGTTTCTTCCCAGGACACTGTTTGCCTACTAGGGAGGGGAACTGCCTTGATCACATGCTCCTTAAGTTAGACAAATTAAAAAACTCGGCCTTCGTGGCAGTCCTAAATACATCTGTGACGGATCATGAAATGGTGTTATTGAATATTACCCAGACCTACAAAGTTAAAACTTGTGACAAATTCAAAACTGTAACAAACTGGGAGCATGCCTATAACCACCTTGTAGACAAAGATTTGTCTTTCCTTAGCGCACATAGGGACCCAAACAGTCTAGCTGACGCGATAATAGAAGTGATTAGGACATCTCTCCTCCAAAATACTAAAGTTATCACAGTGACAAGTTCCAGGCGAACCATAAAGCCTTGGATATCTATAGGGGCCCTAAGATGTATTAGGTTTAGAAATAAGTTGCAACGGCAAAAGAAAAGAGACCCTTTTAACGTTATTTTGGGTATTACTTACAGGCGTTTTCGTACTTTTTGCTGTAACCTAATTAAGAAACTTAAGCGACAATATCATAAAAAGCAGGTATCAATTTCACTAAAAAGTCCTAAACTTCTATGGCGTACGATTAATGACATTACCCATTTTAAAAAACCCAAGGTGTCTAGTACATATCTACTGCATATCACACCACATCCGATTAACTCATTGAACCGTGTAAACCAATTTTTCGCAACTATTGGAAAAACACTTGCGGAGGAAATCATAACCATAACCGGACAAGCATCTAGATCTATCACTAACTCGAGCTCGCTGTCCCGAGTAAACTCTTTCGTGTTGCTGGAGACAGACCCAGCAGAAGTGGATAGCTTGCTTGGGTCGCTTAACTCAGGAAGTGCTTCAGGGTGGGATTGCATACCTGTGAGTTTCCTTAAATTGACTAGAGAAATTGTTGTTCCTCTTATTAGCCAACTAACTAATATGTGCTTCGAAACGGGCATATTTCCTGACGCGTTAAAACGTTCTATAATTACGCCCGTGCACAAGGATGGAGACAGAAGCGATGTCAACAACTACCGACCAATATCTGTCTTGACATCCATTTCAAAAGTTATAGAGAAAATATTAAACAAAAGGCTTATAAGTTATTTAAACAAATTCAACATTCTTTCTCACTCACAGTTTGGTTTCAGACAGGGACGGTCAACTCAGGATGCCGTCATTGCGCTAACAACTGAAATCACTGATAGGGTTGACAAGGGTTACAAATGCATTGCGGTGTTTCTAGACCTGAAAAAGGCTTTTGACACCGTATCTGTCCCCATCCTTATGCAGAGACTTGAGGCTATAGGGATAAGAGGTAAGGCTCTCTCCCTTTTTGACAGTTACCTCAGTGGAAGGAGACAGCAAGTTAAAATAGGTAACTTGTACAGTGAGGGGGAAAACATAGTCTTCGGAGTACCGCAGGGGTCTGTTCTCGGCCCCTCACTGTTTCTAGTATACATTAACGAGCTCTGCAACTTACAAAACAGTGGTGGGAAAATCTTCTCCTACGCAGACGACACGGCCATTGTCTACTTTGGGGACACGTGGGAAGCCGTCCACAATAATGCTCAGCAAGGATTAGTGGCTATAGATAGATGGCTCAAAGTCAATCTGCTTACCCTTAGTGTTCCTAAAACAAACTACATTTGTTTTTCTCCTAGTATAAGATCTAAACCAGGTCCTAGTCTTAACATCCGAATACACACGTGTGCAAACCACTTGGCCCAAGATTGTAACTGTCAAGCCATTAAACACGTAACGTCCACAAAATACTTGGGAGTTATAATTGACGAGTGCTTAACTTGGCATTCGCATATTGAGATAGTTGCGTCACGGGTGCAAAAATCAATATGGATCTTTAAAAATCTAAGATATGTAATGGCTCAAAATACACTTAATAGCATCTATATCGCTCTCACGCAATCAGTCATTACATATTGTTTACCAGTCTGGGGAGGAGCTACTAAAACTAAATTTCTTGAGTTGGAAAGAGCCCAAAGGTCACTTATAAAAGTTATGTACTTTAAGCCATACATATATCCCACTGTTGATCTATATAGAATAAGTACTCTTCTTTCAGTCAGAAAACTGTATTTTCTAGTTATGACACTATTTCTGCAAAAATCTATTCCAAATAGCCAAGATAGCCAGGAGAGAAGACGAAAGGATATAGTGGCTTACGCCTCAAGGGTCCGAACTACTTTTGCACGGCGACAGTACGCAGCCCAATCGACATACGTTTATAATAAAATTAATGTGAAATTAAGGTTCCATCACGAAGTATCGCACGTATCCAAAAAGATAATAACCGAGTGGCTTAAAACACTAACATACGAAGAAACTGAGCAAATTTTAGTTCGACTTAGTTAAATAAACTAAACACACACACACACACACACACACACACGCGCACACACACACACACACACACACACACACACAAACACACACACACACACACACACACACACACACACACACACACACACAAACACACACACACACACACACACACACACACACACAAACACGCGCGCGCGCGCACCCATAAATACATTAACACAAAAAGCTGCTGAAGTGTGAATCAGTTCTGTTAATATTTTATTTTATTTTATTTTTATTTTATTTATTTTTTTCTATTTTGTGATATTCTCATGAATTGTGATACTAATTGTAAATTTTAAAATTGCCATGTAATTTTAGTGCTGATTTGAATTTTCATTGAATTTTCATTTTGTTTTTGTTTCTTGATCTTGACTTGCATTCTGATTTGAATTTGGATTTCAACCTTGATTTTAATTTTGATTGTATTTTGTTTATTAACTTTGATTTTTATTGTAATTTTAATTTTTATCTCAATTTTAATTTTAATTTTTAATTTAGCTTTGATTTTATTTTTATATTGTATTTTAAATTGTATTTGTATTTTATTTTTATTCTAATTTTATTCTATATGTTATATCTTAATTTTGATTTTAATTCTCATTTTAGATTGACTCATATGTTACAAACAATAGTCTCAATATTGTTGTTAATATAAGGGAAGGAGCGAGACAGCCCCAACACAAGTATTTATAATTACTTACTGGGGATGTCTCAGTTATATCAGAATTTATGTAACTGTTTTGAGACAAATAAATAAACAATTAATTAATAGAAGTAGGTTGTATGAACTTATGACGTCATATATATACAAATTAATGTGTCTGTATGTAATGTCAAAATAACAGTTTTTTTATGAAAGTACATAAGGTACTTATTACAAAAACAATTGTATTTTTTTTCTGTCTGTCGGTTTGTTCCAGGTAAAACTCCCAAACGGCTCAACGGATTTTGACTGGACTTTCACTGTCAGACAGCTGAGAGTTTAAGAAGTAACTTAGGCTACTTTTTAATCATCACGCTAATGAATATAGGGAGAGAGCAGCACTGCAACCTCACGCGGACTAAGTTGTGTATTTTCTATAATCAAATCATTTACTTTACAGATGAACCGACGACCTAAAAAAGGTCGCTGGGATGAATTAGATGCGCAAGGCGAAGACCTTGTGTTGAGGCGTAAATTCGGAGATGCCTATGTCCAGCAGTGGGCTACTGATTAATTGAATCATTGTTTCAGCGTTTTAAGCGTTAAAATATAACATACAAACAGAGTTAGCTTAGTTCACATTTATAATACCGATTAGTTAGGATTTTTCAGAATTCGAACTAATATTATGAATGTGTTTATATCTGTATGATTAAGCCAACCGTCACAGTGATGAATAAAAAAGTGAGTTAACACTTGAACAGTTACTAGAGCATTACTATGTAATGTTACATTCTAACAAATGGTACTATACAACAAATGCTTAGTTTCTTAAAGTTATTCAATGTAATGTAATGTTCTTGCGTATACTCGACGCTGTGGGAGAACATTTTACCTGTAACGTTTCTTTGCTCTATAAAACGTAACACCAAAACGCTCGTTGGTTTTTAAAAACAGGTTGAAACCAAACATCGAGCGTCATGTTCAAAGTGTGGTTCGAGTAAATTTAATCAACAGCGAATGCTCGACGTTCTGTTAAGTAGTAAACGCTCAAGTGTACACTCACCTTTACATAACGAAATCATGTCACTACTAGAAGCGACATTGGAAATCACATTAAATTATAATTTATGTTTCCATTCTCTACAAATAAAAATAGGTGTCAAGTGATTATTGTTTGAAGCGACGGTTCGTTTGTTTCATCATAATATTTGAAAAGAAAGAAAATATATTAAATTTCAGTTGAGGTACTTATTTTCGTTAACAAAAATATCATAAATGACGTTTGTCATATTGAAATTATAATGTGCTAGGCCCGCCATTTCACACGGGCTTTTATCTTTTATATTAATTATGTTTACGTATATTATTAAATGTAACTATATAACGTGTAACAGAAAGGTGTGGTCATATGCAAGGGTTGATATGTTCTCATGATACTGAGTCCACATCCCCAATTTTATCAAAATCGGAGTACCCTAAAATTTTATTAATTGTTTTTCTAATCAAATTATCAATTAAAATAAGTATATTAGTTATATTTCGGGACTTAATCGCGTGAATTATTTAAAGGTACGAACCTTTTATTTACCCGACGTTTCGATCGAATTGCACCGATCGTGGTCACGGGTCGACTGTAAAATAAGTATGACTTAAAAATTCGGGGAGGTATAATACTTATGCCATACACCTTTAGCTACTGTAGTTTGACAAAAAGATTAAGTTAAAGCTATGTAATAATAATCTAATCAGCTATGGCACCATGGTAGATGTAATATTGACAACTTATGTACACTATTTGCTGCTGATATTTAACCAAACCATTCTATATAATAAACTTATATGTATGCCTTCCGAAAAAATCTCTAAATGAAGGTAAAAAACATATCAAAATTATGTTGTGCGATTTAAAATAAGATAGAGGACAACCTTAATAAATGTCTAAATATTAAAAATTGTGGATTAATCTTTATGTGTGTGTTATGATATGTAAATACCTACGTGAATTGAGAATGTAGGTAACTATGTATATACAATAATGTTCCGTGATGAAACCGTCAACAAATCACCTCTAACGCCGACTTTACACGTTGGCCCTAACGTCGATACCAACGCCACTCGCCCAACGTGAAAATCTAGAAAATAGTTTGAATCCCGTAGTGTCGTTACAACTTTTGGTCTTAATTTTATTACAATTCCTTCATTAATGAATCGAAAGGATCTTCGTTCCATCCGGGTGTCCCTTATCACTTCTCAAGTTTTTTTTTATTGCGATACGCAGAACACAACAACGCGGAAGAACCGCGATAGCTAATACTGAAATAAAAAGTAGGACGGCCATACAAACACTGTCTTAACAGTACAGATTATCCTAAATATTTGACGAATATATAGTCACAAGCGCTCGCGTCATCTACGAATAAACGTGAGTACGCACCGAAAATAAAATATTATGCGATCGCATTTGTAACGCATGGACCAAAATAGCGTGTGTGTCACCGAGTGCCGAGCCCACCGGCCTAGTACGGCTGATGAAGAAGCGTGATTATCTGTGACTTGACAATCACTCTCAAACATCGTGCGTGTCTGATACATAGTGTTATTATAGACAGAGTAGGGGAAATATCACTGCGTGTAAGTGGAAATATCTTATGAATAGAAAGGGCAAGAAAAACGCAACTTTTTTTATAGTTTACTAGCAATGTGGGATTGTAGGTCCCGTATTACTAGCAATCCTGTTAACCCCTACAGCTAAGCTAAATTGGGTAGTTGACTACAATGAAAGTTAATTATTTTAAACTAATCAGGTAATAGTAGATCTTAAAATGCTCTGAAAATAAGTGTTCTTTTACAATTTAACATGTTTTTGAATTTAAACGCATGAAAACAATTACTAAAAGTAATGATTTGACGATAGGAACTTATGACGTCATAGGTTGCTATTCCATACACTATAGAGCTTGTCGTTTTGACATTTCATAAAGAGACTGATTTGACTTGACAGTCAACATCCCTTTACCTTAAGAGTGGGTTCACGCTGATAGTATAATGCGTAGGATCCGCAGTATGAATACAATTTTAACTGTAATTAAGTAATCTCTCAATCAAAACAAGCTGTTATTTTCTGCGGAATAACCGCATACGTAAGTAAAGGAGGCACTGCAGTATTCTTTCTCTTTCAAGCAGGCTGTCTCTCCAATCTATCTTTAATAATTCTATGCTCATACATCGCGCGTGTCTGAAATATTATGACACTGACATATTCCAATGCTATTCGTCACTTTACAGTACTGCACCTGTTGAAAATTCCAACAAAAATATAACATTTTATACAGAAGTTGGTTTTTAAAGCTCTACACTATACGGAACAATTTTAATTTAATAATTGCTGTCATTTGTAGCTGTCAGTTCAACGCATACTTGGCCAACTATTAAGCTCCGTACTCACTTAAGAATTTTTACTCGAAAGCGAGTAAAAATCAATCTAGGGCCAACAAAATTCACAGCTTGAAGGAGGCCGATACAATCGATTTTTTATTCGATTCGAGTGAACCTATCGAGTATTCGAATACCGTATATGAACTTTAGATTTAAAAGTGGCATGAAATTATTGAATTTAGTTGTGCTTCCTCTTGCGCCTCGATTAAGAACTTTCGTATATTGTAATTCTCGCCGTCGTTGGTTGAACGATGCGATGGTCAAATGCGATTATTAATCACATCGGTTAGACAGACAAAATTTGATGTTCTGAAATTAAACATCGAAATCCAATGTTATTTTTTTTTTAATTTGGTTGTAGAAGTAAGGAAGATGACTTTTAACTGTAGGTTTTTACCAAATATATCGATATTAGGTATTTTATCTAGGTACTCGTACCTAGATGAAATTATAGTCTAATGGATCGTCAGTAGTCCCCGTTTTTGCAATTGATACAAAATTAATAAAATATTTGAAAAGCGATTTAAAATATATATTACGACCTATTCTTATGCCTACCAAATATACAAAAAAAATCGTTGTCTGTAAAGTCGGTTTACAGACGATCATTTAACACGATCACGTCATATATTTTTTTTTAATTTACAATTGTATCGCAGTTCACTGCAATCGCAAAAACATTTATCACATTGTAACAAACAACCATGCCTTTGACAGCTTTAGTGGCCCCGGCCGGCGGCCACAATGCTTCAGCCTATAGCCTAGCTTAGCAACCAGTTAATTACATGACTGTTATTAGATACTTTTTCGTGAGTGCAGCTGGTCATCGATTTATAAGACGTTATCACGTCAAAAAACATTAAAATCGATCGAGCCTTTTCGGAGGAGTACGGCCATAGACATAAGGGATATGTACATCTTTAGAGTCTACCTGACTAAATATATGTCTAGTTTGACTAAATATAAGCAATTTGACTGCCACTGTAGCGCAGTGGGAGTGTTTCCGACTGCTATGCAAGAGGTCGTAGGTTCGACCCCAACCAGGATAAAACTTTGTGTGATGAGCACGATGGTTTATTCTGTGTCTGGGTGTTATCTATAATATGTATGTATTTAGAAATATATAAGTATATTTATTAGTTGTCTGGTTTCCATAGTACAAGCTCTGCTTAGTTTGGGATCAGATAGCGTTGTGTGAGTTGTCCCAAGACATTATTATTATTATTATAATTTGTAACTAAAATGAAACATTTAATGCACGTTTTAGTGTGGGCGACTTATTTCGGTGTTAATCAAAGGTCTTACTTAAAAGGCATTGACAATGCTGAGCTCAGAATTACCAAGTGTAGCAATTTAATTTAAATTTATTATGGACGACTTAAGCCGTAGCCTCAAGCTCGAGCTGTCAGGGTTTTGTCAAAGTTACGAGGAATATTATTATGTTTATTTTTTACTAGTTTTACGTGAACTAAGCCGTTGATGGCATTTAATTATATTTACGTAAGCTTAAACTTATTCGTACACATTATGTGGTAGTTTTCATAGTCAGTTGTAGAGGGCAAAAACCTTCATCTCTCCGTTTTACTCGTGCCTGTTCTGAGTAAATGTGACTTTATATAATACTAACTGACTTGCGCAACTTCTTCTGCCTAAATTTTACCCGTTTTTGCAACATTTTTCATTGCTGGTCCGCAATACGCTTCACTCCTATTGATCGTAGCGTGATGTTAAATAGCCTCTAGCCTTTGTCGATAAATGGGCTATACAAAAATAAAAATAAAAAAATTCGGGCTAGTAGTTCCTGATCGCGTTCAAACATTATTATGGCGTTTAAACAAACAAGCTTTTCAGCTTTATAAATTACTAGCTGTGCCCCGCGGTGTTACCCGCGGTTTATTAACCTTTATGTTAATCCACGGTGTCAGCTAACTCCATACCAAATTTTATTAAAATCGCTCCAGCCGTTTAGACGTGAAGAAGTAACAAACATACACACTCACATACTCACAAACTTTCGCCTTTATAATATTAGTGTGATTATACAATGTGACTATGGATCTTAATTGTGAAGATATTCTAACGTTAAATACTATTGTTCTGCCTGGATTCAACTGAATCGTGTCTGCCTTGGTTACTCACACTGTTTGTACGAGTATTACACTAGATATAGTCTACTACCACTATTTTTGATAAGACAAATCTAGAGTCTAAAAAACAAATAAAAAAAAAATTGTGTTTAAGGCATTTTATTTTAAAAATGGTTGTCTGTAAAATCGGTTTACGGATGATAATGTTACGTCATAACGTCAAACGAAAACATTGTAATAAACATCCATGCCTGTGACAGATTTTTTTTCAATTGTATCGCATGTCGCTGCAATCGCCAAAACATTGATGATATTGTAATAAACAACCATACCTATGACAGCTTTAGTGGACCCGACGGCCACAATGCTTCAGCCTATCAGCAGGCGAAATCGCCATTCGCGTTGCTAAGCAACCAGTCAATAACGTGACCGTTGCTTAGCATATCAATAACATGTAATCGATATTAAAAGACGTTATCATGTCAACAAATATTATTTAAAAGTCAGAGTAGTTATCTAAAACGGTAATTAGCCAAAGAATATTCATAAAGAATGTTCTGGTCATATCATTTTACAACACTCCATGTTCAGTAAAATTGCAAATATATTCATGCAATAAACACGTTATTTATAAAGCAGAGCATAGCACGCATTCGTATTATATTCGTACGTGCGTATCAATGGACAATAAATCACAAGTCCGCATTTTAATTGATTTAACTATGTCGTATTTCGAAGTGACTATTTCGGTACAGTATACTCAGGCCATTATCTCTCTGTCCGTTATTTGTGTGATACTAGAGAAGTGTTACATTGTTACATAGTTTTCACAATGACATAGAGCATCTTAGACTCTTTGCAACAATGTATTGAAACCTAAAATAAGTTTCAAGGACAAAGAGTAGATGAGTGCTTTTTCTGTCTTCATTGTAGCTTTGTTATCTTCATCTTGTTCGGGTCAACATCTAACCTTTTTTACTAAAGAGGTAGCAAACAAGTATAAAGATGATTACGTCACTTAAAACCTTTAGAAATAGAAACACAAATTTGACTGAAGATTAAAAAGCTGAAGAGTTTGTTTATTTGTTTGAACACGAAAATTTCAGGAGCTACAGGTCCGAATTAATTATATTGCTGTTGGATAGCCTATTCTTCGAAGAAGGCTATAAGATATATAACATCACGCTACGGGCAACAGGAGCGGAGCAGCAATGAAAAATGTTGCAAAAACGGGGAAAATTTACACAGACGAAGTTGCTCAGGTCAGCTAGTTTAATATAAAATCAGTAAGTACGGTAATTGTATTTAATTTGATCTATTCGATGCATTTGACAATTTTTATTGCTTGATGATTTTGTACGATTAAGAATCGACGTTTATACGATTAGACTCGATTTGATATGAGAATCGATTAGAAATTCGAGAGTCGACTAGACCTAACCCAATTGTATCTGTTAGAAGACAATTTGTAAATTTAAAAAAATCGATAAAAGGTAACATATTAAATGACTAAATCTAGAACCAAAAACATCCATGAATCCATGAGTTATATCTTCAGTTTATATACCCACGTGCACCGTGTCCTCTCTCAGGAAGGAGTAGGAGGCCTATTAAGGCTGATTAGGGCATATAAAATTCACGTTTGCAAAGTAAAAGACATGGTTCTAGCTCATTCTTCTGTAACAACATCCATTATATTGAGAGTTTTCTCCATTATCATAATTTAAAGATGCGAATAACCTTTTATCTTCTTTAAAAGACCACCCTATCCTATAAATTTTCTACTTAAAACTTGTTTAAGCTTACGGATTATCGCCAGTTTCTTACCTCAGTGAACTCACTCAAATGATTACCTACAAAAGCACTAGCATTATCATCTATACTAATATTATAAAGCTGAAGAGTTTGTTTGTTTGAACGCGATTATCTAAGGATCTACTAGTTCTAATTGAATTTGAGTGTTGGATAGTCCATTTATCGAGGAAGGCTATAGGCTATCACGCTACGACCAATAGGAGAGGAGCAGCAATGAAAAACCAAAAACAAAAACGGGGAAAATTGACACATACGAAGTTGCGCGAGTCAGCTAGTTATAAATAAGTATAAAGTTACCCGCATGCACGCGTAAACTTATTAGAACTAGAAATGTTTTTTTTTTAATTTCTCTCTACCGAACCACATAAAGTAACGTAGGAACTCGACTTCTAGGTGGCGTATCTAGATCATATTTTAAGTTATAAGTACCTGCAACAAAACGTCTGTGAAAAAGCGTCTAATTTGATGTAGCAGTTTTTGCGTGATGCGCCTACAAACATACCGAGAGAGAAACAGGAAGAAATTCTAAAAATATTGTTTTAACTTTTACTACCGTTACTATGGGCCCCCGCTTTTTATCTTTCGCATTTGGTTTTCAAAAGAAAATAGAAAAGACATACATTCGGTAATTAAAATACTGTTAATTACGTATCTATACTAATATTATAAAGCTGAAGAGTTTGTTTATTTGTATGTATGTTTGTTTGAACGCGATAATCTCAGGAACTACTGATCCCAATTTAAAAAATACTGTTACTGTTAGATAGCGTATTTATCGAGGCTATAGGCTATATAACGTCACGCTACAACCAATAGGAGCGGAGCAGCAATGAAAAATGTTGAAAAACGGGAAAAATTGACGCGTACAAAGTTGTGAGGGTCAGCTAGTTACTAATACATGTGTTAGTGTTAATAGCCTATATTTCAATTAACTGTAACAATGTTTTGACTCTTTTCTGTAACTCAAAAAAAAAAATTGAAAAATTTACTTTGTGATTATATAAATTAATAAATAATAGCTTTTAAAAACACAAGTGTTCTTGTCACCATTTCTAATGATAGAAGTGTGAACGATTCATTTAATGGTTTTCATAAAAAAGAGGAAACACCGGCCTTTAAATTTATTATAATATTTATTAATAGCAACATAAGTCACAACAATTTTGGCAAAGTCTCATATTAAAACACATCACTCGTTATTTTACACTTTATCAATGTTAGTTGTATTTTAAGATTTCTAACCTTGAATTAGAACAAAAGCTTTAGAAATAAAAGGCGAATTCAATTGCTATGATATTTTGATAAAATATAAACGATGTTATCTGATGTTCATCTACGTGCGGCCTTTGACGATAAAACGTTGAACGATGATACTTATTTACTTACTATGTACATCGATGAAAGGAATTTTCCACGGAAAAGGACCTATTTACGACTGTCTATCAAAACAGTCCCGCTTTAATCTTTTCCAATAGCGTATTTCGAGCAAAGATTATGTTGGTACAGAATTACGCTCAAACATAGAATTGTGAAGGAAATTGATTTCATAAGCAGCTGTCTCTTCACATTTCCAACTTATATTATATTTACGAGGATATAATAATACACGAGTCTCGCGTCATTCATTCTTGCGAACACGTAATTAGGGTGATGTTCGTAGAGCGAAATATATAAAAATATGTAGACTAAGAGAGAATTATACGTAAGAAAATAATAAAACAACTATTGCTGAGGGAGTAGACCAAAAGGGCAAGTTGTTCGAAGCGGGGGCGTCCGTGACATGCATGAAGCGTCAGAGTAATAGGCCTGAGGCGATTCCCTTACCCTTTCACGTCATTTCTATTCAGAGCCTGAGCCAACATCACGAGGCCTAAGTACTAATAGTGATAACGGAGAGTGTAGGAGCGTCGAGCCCGACCAATAACAGTGGGCCAATTATATTCCGGCCTCACTATGACTCGCTATTTTATCCAATGAATCGCCGGAGGATTTTAATTAGAAAAGTAAACTATGAAGACAAAACGCAGACTCTTAGTTGATACTCTGTTTGAAATTGCTTTTTTATTTAAATCGAAGATGAAGTTGTTATTGAAATTTTGTCTAGATGGGATCTTTGGAGATAAATAATTAGGTACGGTGGACGAGGGATTGAAAGGCTATAAATGTGATTAGTTCTTCAAGGATGCCTCGATTTGATTTGACTTAGAAAACTTAAAATTCTACTTTTATATTATTTGATGCATTCATTACATGATTTATACAATTCGAACGTAAGTAAAAACTATCAAGAATGGGGCATAGCTTTGTATGATCTATAAATTCTAGACTCTGGATGTATTGTCCGTTTGTATGTTTCAAATTCCTCGCGACATATCAGTGCAAGCATATATAGTGCAAGCATTGTCTGTATAAAGAGTAACTTTTCCCTACGACTTTATTAGCTTATGATTGTTTTTTATATTCTATGTGCCTTTTTGATGGATAAACTGGAACCCGTTTAATAGCTTTTACGTAAGTAAGAGCAACGAACCTCCACAAACCTTTGAAATTATTATGGTAGTAAGATGGGTTATTTCTTGGAAAATCTCTACAACAGAAAAATTGTCGTGTTGTTTTTTGAAAACCTCGATAAGTATTAGCATTCGATGGAATGAGCATGTTTGTCTTTTTTTTAAATATTGTAAGGCTGTAGTAAAAATTAAGCATTGGTACAAAGGCGCCTCTTTGTTGGACCATAAGCAATGGTCACTGGTATGTTTGCTTACACCGCGCACTGACAGCCGCGCTCATATATTTGTGAGGCAGTGGGCGGCTGCTATTGTGTTCACAATAGGGTTGACAAATTCTTTTAATTAAACTCTTTTGTGTTTTATGAGTCACAATAAGCATGCAATGTTTAATACCCGTATTGACCGACGTTAAAAACAGTTAAAGCGGAGTTTAATCTAAATTTCCTGTGTAAAAATGTACATCAAATTTATTATGGGTCAAATATAGGTGAAGACATGTCAAAACTGGTTGCGTGTTAAACTTTTGCTTATTCTATTCTATCTAGGCACTGATAACGGTAAAATCGTCTATGAGAGTTCTAAAATGTGTAGATTGGATGTCTTTATTTAAGCATATAACAACGCTAGCTGTCCCGCGCAACTTCGTATGCGTATATTTTCCCCGGTTTTGCAACATTTTTCATTACTGCTCCACGCCTATTGGTCGTAGCGTAACGCCTATAGTCTTCCTCGATAAATGGACTACCCAACAAAAAATATTTTTTCAATTCGGATCAGTAGTTCCTAAGATTGCCGCGTTCAAACAAACAATCAAACTCTTCAGCTTTATAATATTAGTATAGATTTAACATGTTATCTCTCTTGTTATAATAGTGGGCGTTTAAGACGTTGAAGACATCCAAAATACGTATATTTTACACATTTTAGAACTTCCACTGACGATCTTAATTAGTACCAGTAGTTATGATGTAGTGGTACTAATAAGAGATATCCTCTTGATTTCTTTGTAAAACAGAAACAACAAAACTATTATACAGCAGTTGAAGTCAAGTTCAAAAGACTTATTTTAAGAAACCTGATAAACATTTTAGAATTAATCAAAGCGTGTCAACCCTACAATCACTACTCAGTCGTAGTGTCGCCGCTGGCCTACAGCCAGAACGAATGCGGAGCTATGAGCAATCCTCTTAATAACCTGTATCGGTTAATCAACCCTATACCGCCGTTGTGCAATTAGATCCGACAGACGCCTCGTGTGCAAGTCTCATTAATTCTACCACTCTGATTCGTGACATATTGACACCCTATTGCGGTCACATCGGTTAAATTAGTACGAGACTTATTTGACGTATAATAAGTAAGCACATATTGTATGTTTGATCAGAAGGGAAGAAAAAATAAAGATAATAAGAAGAAATATAAAAGGCTTTACATTAGGAACTGGCGACTATTTTTTCAAACTGATATTTTTAAACAATTATTGATTTGGTTTTGTGACTTATAGGATGTTGTTGACGCTGCCCAGGTGCTGTAGTGCGTCAGGCATGTTTGCGGATGCATACACAGACAGTTTCGTATGCGATAACACTAAGCGCGCTGCGTTCCTGCTGCAGAGACTGCAAGTCAGCACTAACAGCCTCCTGAAAGTTATTGCGAACCAACTGGATTGTCCTATTGACATAAATAAGAAATACTAACATAATTTAAGTATTTGTTACTAACAAAATTACATGTATGGAATTTTTATGTTCTGAATTAAATGATTTATTATTGTTATTATAAAAAAGCAGCAGTAACTAGTGGTTAGGCATCGTATTGGTAATCGGTCAAGGGCACAAATCTCAACCATTATAATACCGACCTGAAACCATTTCTAAACAACCAAGAATTCGTGCTATTTGAATGTGGCAAACTCATATTTAACCCATGTACACAATATATATAAAACTTTTTATATTCTAGCATAATTTATGTAACATTATTGATATACCTATACAGGAAAAAATGACACAATATTACAGGAAATACATTAAACGATTTAATAGGAATTTTGTCTCTCGACTACTTGCTTTCTATTTTCTACTTAGTATTTTTTTTACGTGATAAAGTGTTATACATCGATGACCGGAACGCACGAAAAAGTTTCACGTTATTGATTGGTTGCTAAGCCACAGCAAATGGCAATTGCAACGACATGCAATACACTTGGAAGTAACGTTATTGACTGGTTCAATGCGATACAATTGCAACTAAAGCTGTCACAGGCGTGGTTGTTTTTTTCTTTTAAAGATATCTTTTAACTTTACTTTCACTGCCTCTGTGGCGTCTGTCTGTCCGTCTGTAAGTCACAGGCATTTTACTTAAAGACTACACAATGAATATTGATTAAATTTGATGAATAGGTGTCTTGTTCACTTACGTTGACAGTCTAGATTTTTTGCCTGTGTTTTCGTAAAGCATCAGCCAAAATATTTTTCATAGTAAGACATTCATTGATATTTGTAAGAACAAGCGGAAACAACATTTTTAGTCCGTTAAAACTCATATTACTACACACAATTATTTGACAAAAATAATAATATACTCTTGAAGATCATTAGCCGTATCTATCTGCCATTATTTTGTGTTCAACACAAGATATTTACGTGCTGAGCACATGTTACGCACTGAGCAACTATTAAAATGAACATCCTCCCCCACACGAAATCTATAAATTCCTCACTCTCTCAAAACATTCGAACAAATAACACAAGACAAAGCTCAAATATACATTTGTTTTCATTAAAAATGGGATATTTTATTGCAAAACGACATACTATGTTAAATGGCGTACCTACGCAGTAACTGGAGTATTTAATCTGCCATTTATACAGCCGGAAACCAAAGTTTCTGCTATCTATCACGAGAATCGCAGACTCAACCAAACCGAGAACCAAACTACGTAACTGCTATAACATATTTTATTAGAACAAACATCTCTATAGTGATTACAACATAAGCACTTTGGATTAGTCCGAAAACCCCAGAATTAGTTTTGATCCAGAGATTATTGGGACGAAAAATGTAACGATTGTCAGATTTTGTGCGCCAGTGAAATGTCTGCTTTACATACTGATCGAGGAATTTTAACGCCGGAGGCTAGGTACCCTGTGACGTCACGTAGGAGAGAAAACACGCGTGATTGTATTGCAAATACTCTGCAAAGCCTTTGGGGATATTCTGCCAATCACGTCTACTGGCGCTCTAAGTATTCGTGCATACTAAATATTGGACGAAAAGCGAACGTGGTCTACGTGACATCCAGTGAAAGGGAATTCGATTTCTGTGTGCTCTCCAGCTTTGTGAATATGATATTGCGTTTCATTATTTATGCCATTTTTTTCGGATAAAGGTCGTTTGTTTCCCAGTTTACTGTACAACGGTCCTAATCTTTTTTGTATAACTATTAGGGTTCTGTAGACAAAATGACAAAATGGAACCCTATAAGTTTCGTTATGGGTGTCCGTTAGTCTGTTCCAAGGTTAGTTCAGAGACCCTTACTACTAGAAAGCTGGAATTTGACATGGAAATACACATTACTTACGCCGACAAAGTGGTAAAATAATATCTTTAAAAAAATATTTTTAGGATACCTCTCCTACATCTTAAGTGGGGAGGAATTTTTATTTATCACTTACCTCATAATGGGATATCATTCGATATTTTTTTTTTTAAATATTACGTTATGAATTTTATTTTTCGATTTAGGGATCCGTTTGTGAAATATTAAACCTTAAAAATGTTGCTAGAGCCAAGTGCCCCCCCACCTCCCAGCCAGCTAAATGGTTGTTTTTGGGTATGTGAAAAAAAACAGGATAGAAAGATAAAACTATTACAGCTAAAAAGGCTTTATAATTTTACGAGTAACAGCCAACCAAGTGACAAGTAAAAAAAATTTGCACATATTCCATTTTTTTAAAGTAACAAAATTAAATAAAATACCCACTTTTGTAGGTCGACATTATTGAACTGGGCAGCTACGGAACCCTACATTGTGCGTGGTCTGACATACACTTGTCTGGTTTTATTACATTTAATGAAGAGTTCGTACTGATGTAGTGGCGGTACTAATTATAAGAAAACTAGATGAATTTTCGGGGACCCGTATTGAGTGCTCGTGAACCGATTCTGTAAATGATCATGATCACTGAATCGATTCATGAGTACTCAATAATCTAATAAAATTAGTGTCTAAATAGATTGTGTGCACGACATATTAATAATGCCAATCTAATGCATAAAGAGTACTTTATAGTATAATCTGAAATATTTTTTCATTCGTTTATTTAATAACTAGCTGTGCCTCTTCATCAATTTTCCCCATTCTTACAACATTTTTCAGCTCCGCTCTTATTAGTCATAGCGGGATGTTATATAGCCTATAGCCTTTCTTGATAAATGGGCTATCCAACACTGAAATATTTTTTCAATTCGAACCAGTAGTTCCTGAGATTATCACGTTCAAACAAACAAACTCTTCAACTTTTTATTATTGGACTAGCTGTCCCGCGCAACCTCGTCTGCGTAAATTTTCCCCGTTTTTTAAACATTTCTCACTGCTACTCCGCTCCTAGTAGTCGTAGCGCGTAGATGTTATATAGCCTATAGTCTTCCTCGATAAATGGGCTATCCAACAAAAAATAATTTTTCAAATGGGACCAGTAGTTCCTGAGATTAGCGCGTTTAAACAAACAAACAAACTCTTCCGCTTATAGATAACATACACTATCTGGTGCCGAAATTTAACCACGCCTTACGGTTATACAGTAACTTTATGTTTTTCTGTTTTAAAATCATGAATAATGTTTTAGTTGAACATCGATAGATTTGTGTTTTTTTTATCTATACTAATAGTAATACTAATACTAATCTTTACTTGTATTATAAATCTGAATAGTTTGTTTGTTTGAACGCAATAATCTCAGGATCTACTAAGTCGAATTGAAAAATTCATTTACGATCAATAGAAGCGAAGCAGCAATAAATATGTAAAAAAACGGGGAAAATTTACGCCGACGAAGTTGCGTGGGTCAGCTAGTCTATACTATATTATAAAGCGGAAGAGTTTGTTTGTTTGTTTGTTTGTTTGTTTAAACGCGCTAATCTCAGGAACTACTGGTCCGATTTAAAAAAATCTTTTTGTTGGATAGCCCATTTATCGAGGAAGGCTATAGGCTATATAACATCACGCTACGACTAATAGGAACGGAGTAGCGACGAGAAATGTTGTAAAAACGGGGAAAATTTACGCATACGAAGTTGTGTGGGTCAGCTAGTATGTAATAAAATGGTGTGTGCATCCGACCGATACCTGTCGTCGACTGACTCACTATGCTTGGCAGACGATTTGGCGATGGAAGTAACACATTAATTAACAGGTTAATGTTGTTGCCCATAAAATTAATGACATACTACATCACTACTATTACATTTTACAAATATTGTAAATGAGAAAATTTTAATACATAAACATGTAGGAATGAATAATTAGAACCAGCTAAATCAAATCTGATATTTCAGAACTACTTATGTACTGAGAACATACGCAATGAAATACATAGAAATTAAAATATTATTTTGACAATTATGATATCAGCTAACTCAGGAAAACAAGCTATCATTGTACAAATATATAATTTAATCTATGTGGAATCTGGACCTACGAGGTACAACCTCCAATTCAAATATTAAAATATTTTAGGAATTCCAATCTAGAATGCTCTATGGTATCTACATTACTAAGCTGGCTAAGGCATCGGTCTCGCAATCGTGAGGTCGCGGGTTCGAATCCTATCCATTATACTACCGACGTGAACCCACTCCTAACACAAGCCTTTGAGCTTAGCTGGAGGGGTTAACAAGATTGCTAGTAATGTGGGACTCAATCCCACATTGCTAGTTATCTTTTTTAATAAAAAAAAATAAAATAAAAATACATTACAAAAGAGATCTTAAAGTTGACACAGAGATCTCAACAATTTTCAATTACTTCAAATTTAATGCAGGCAGACGCTTGGTTCTCTGGACTTATGAGGAAAACCCCCAGAGTTCTGATATAGTCATATAATAAAAAAGAAACGAACTCGAATCCAGGGACTGATAACCTCACTAGACTATTAAACCAATGCTTTTGACCTCTTGTTGAAGATTGCGAGACAATATTGCATGTTTTAAAAAACCTTTCATAAGCATAGGTACACCTTGAAGTTTTGCAACAATAGTCGCAAGGGAGTCGATCGGATTCAAACACGAAATAATATCATTGTATGCTTTTACAACAAAGAAAATTATCGATCATTACCTGCCCGTTTTCTGTAATTCTCTTCAAATTCATATACCTAATATCAACCTTATGCCATTGGTATAAGTACCTTATACAGGGTGATTATAATATACTAATTACCACTCGTTCTTGGCTTCTTTACATTACACCAAATAACTTCGTATAAACATATATATATTGAAAAAATAAATTACAAATTAACCCTTCACCACCTACCAACTACTTTTGTCACACAATCATTTACCACACTTCTGAGAGACCCTGGAGTAAAATCAATCGATGTTTCTTTGTCAGGTTGAGGGCCATAAAATAGTCTGTACATGATTAAGGTCATTCCTCCAAAAACATGTGGTATCACCTACCACATGTTTTTGATTAAGAGATAATTTATTAAATATTTTCCAAAACTGATATTACAAAGTTATTTAGTGTTATGCAAAGAAGCCACGAGTGGGACGTTATTGGTATATTAAAAATCACCCTGTTTATAATGTTAATGGGCTTCTAACCGATGTGACTACCCATCAAGCAGACCGACTAGCCATCTAGACAGGAGATGTTATTGTCCACAAGTGTATGCGCAGACACAAGCCCAATGACCGATGATTCCCATAGGACCACTCTCATAGCCCAATGGAACAGGAATCCGACACAACCGAAGAGAGATTGGGCGCAGCACCGACGGCTTAACGTGCACTCCGAAGCACGGAGGGATGTGACATATTTCGAAAACGGGCACCCATCTATCGACCGTCAGTGGCAACATTGCTTAACCTCCCAGATATCCCAATCTGCTCGGTCGCCATTGAGTCAGGGACCCCTTCCTACCTTAAATATATAACATATTGCGACAAGGGAGCTTTCAATTTCTCTTCAATAAAATGCCACATACAAATGGAGCAACTGATGTAACATCAACGTGATTAATATGGCTGAGGCAAAATTACAACCGTAAACGAGAAATGTTACCAGTCAAATTACTTCTCGAGATTCGTCCTCGGCTTTCGTTCGTAATTTAGTCCACGACAAACTTTTCAAAATTAATGTATTCAATTTTAAATGTAACGCAAAATAAGCAAATCGAAGCCAACACAGATAAATCTACGTCTTCTGTTTAGAGTGGGATCATAACTTCTAAGTCACCTGTAATTGACTTGACCGTCTCATCGTAATTTTCTAATTTTACGTTGGCAAAATATTCAACAGACCGTAACATTTTACTATGCATTTAAATAGTGATGTTTATTGGGCGAACAAGCACCTACCTAAGCGATGATAGCCGATAGTGTTCTCACTAATGTAGGTACTCCAGTCTGTTCCAGTCTGTTACAGTTTGCGCATAATTTAAGATATGAAATGATGCGCAACGCGTTGTTGACTAATATCTAGAGATCAACATTAAATTGAATAATATGTTTATAAATTACCTTTACTGTATACGTAATAATACTATAGTAAACACCTAACCTATAGATAGGTAAACTTTTTATCTTTTCCAAGGCAGACTTTAAACATCACTTCGTAAATAATTTTGTATTATGATATAATATCAGTACCTTTTTATATTATTATTTACTGAAAATTTTTAACTTTTTGGAAACAGTACTTACGTAAAATTAAACTACATAATTTAATGCATAATATTTGAACATACCATACCAGGCGCTATAAAATGTCAGCGACGCGACATGAAATTCAAAATGGAACATACATATGAAGAATAAGTCACAATTTTAAAAGTCCGAAACTTCCAGCATGAAAATATTGCGAAGTGCAAAATGGCACGATACAATGTGCACTACAGGACAATCTGTGTTCCATATTCGGTGGTTCTTTTTAGTGGAACATGTTATAAAAGCAAGGCAATTTCGCTTATCGCTCTTGCCATCCTCCAATTGCAAAATGGCAACAAGAATATAAAATATATACTTCACTACAAGACCAGATGCATTAGGAGTAGGCAACAAAATTAAGTTTTATTTTGTACTAGTTTTCGCCCGCGGTTTTGCCCACGAAGATTTCAGTTATCGCGATAAAAATTATCTTATGTCCCTTCTCTGGACTCATACTATCTTCATTTAGAATATCATCGACATCAACAACATACAGACAAAGTTATTTTTAAATTTTGTACATTTGTTTGGATTGGAGGGGCGTCATTTTAGCTCCCTTAAGTATCTAGTTACTTACTAGGTCTTACAAATAAGTATGCTTCATAATTAAGAATGTTGATTTAAATGTATAACAGTTATTCATGTGTATGTTACTGTTATGCAATAGGTTGTGGGTTCGATGTTTACACGGAACACCAATTTGTGTTGATCCACATATTTCCTTGTTTTCTCGTGGTCCCAGGATTTTGACCCATAAATAGGACCACTTGTGAGAACTGTTTCTTGTATTCCCATTGCTTCGGTCTCAACGCCACTTGTCCAACGTGTGGATCTAGAAAATATTCGTAGTAGTCATTTTTTGTAATTAATATTTTTTTGAATACTTATTAAAAACAAACAAAGTTGCTTATTGCTATCGATTTTTTCTATTACAAACTGTCGCCACCAACTTAAAAGACCAAACCAAATTACAATAACAATTTTACGTATAATTTGCTTTTGAATTTCGAAACAACGCCCTTTTGTGACCTTTCTGCACAAGAGAACATGTCCAAACAGACTACGTGCCCTGAAGCCATCGCCACGTGTTTTGATAAAATTCCTTTCTGAAGAGTTTTTTTGCTTGGTCATTTTGAAAAGAACAGTCTCTATTCTGAAAAAAGTTAAGTAAAAATGTTCAGCGCGTGCGAGCAAGGGTCAGGCCTTTAAAACATTCAGGCACTCGTGGGTCGCCCCATTGTTTTTATTATAAGCATGCGTTGCATACGGCGTGGCTTTTGCCCTTGTTAAAATTATGATAATGGAACTTTTCGAACGGCGGCTGTGTTGAACGATTTAAAATATAATGATTTACATTTTCATGTTTCTAACATAAACATAAGAGGATAGGGTTGTTAGGATGCCTTTCCAACGACCCGGAGTTAAGGTTTATTATTGAAAAAACAAAGTGGTGAACATCGTACCCAGGATTATTTTGAGCACTGTCATTGGTCAATTAACGGTCTGCTACGCGTAGGGTTGCCAGAATTCTCCCGACATTTCATGTAATGTCTACACTTCTGACAAATAACAAAACCTCGAGGAGTGTGGTGACGTGGAAGACTTTCACCACTTATTGATGCAATGTGTTCGATATGAGTCTAATAGAAGTAATTTAGTATCGACCCTGAACCTGAACAGAATTGATGTAGGCACTTTCCACTAAGTTTTGTCTCAACCTAATAGCGTTGCCCCGTTTAGGTTCATGTCTACTTTAATGTAATTAAGATTTATGGTGAATCGTATAATAAATAAAATAAAAAGAAAAAAAATCCAAACAAAACGCTTAATGTAATTTTCTAACTTAGGGCGTTAAATGCTATCAAAGGACGCTAAATTGATTTGCCTCCCGTCGCGCGATGTACTTGGTCGATATCGGATGAAATGATTTGCACCGCCCCCCAGTCGATGTACTTAGGGTTCAATTTTATTTTCTCTAAAAACCTGAAATTTTGAAATCTTATCCAAATATTTAGATTTTTCAACCTGGCAACCCTAGCTACGCGTCAGTGGAAACGCTACCTTAGGGGTACGGTATTATTTCTGATATCTTTTATCATAAAAGCATTAGCTGTGTTCATTGTTTGTCTTCAACGGTGTACCTGTTCTACTAGAGTGGAGATGAACGGAGATGAGATAAACGGTGTTATTTGCATTGCTTCTTTGCTATTATCTTGCAATATTTATTCTGTTTGCAGTGTACCTACGTCACGGAAGAGATAAATATATTTATCTCTTCCGTGACCTACGTTAAGGGGAGTCTAAACGGGCCATTTTTTACGGCAATTTGTGGCAGCATGCTGTAGGCGGCAACATGGCAGTACTCACCAATATTGATTTGATGTTTGCCGGACGATCGCTGAGCGATCGATTTTCCGCAATGGTGCCTGGCCAATTTTGTTGTTGTTTCAGTCGCTCTCTATTTTATTGTTGCAGGGTTGTGTAGCCCGTTTAGGAGACTAAATCATGCACCATACCATTATTGACCGAGCAAATAGTTGCCAATAGTGCCGCCACAAATTGCCGTAAAAAATTGCCCATTTAGACGCCCCTGAACGTAGTTTAAGGTTGTTAATAACAATAAAATTTAACACAAAGAAAACTGTTATATGCCACTGCCCTAATACCGGGAAAGTTAAATCTGTCACACTGAAATAATAGAGTTGCGGAAAAGAACGACTTTTTCTTATGTGACATACGGCTTCTAAGTTTATCTAATAAGTTTTTACTAAGTTTATTAATAATACCTAGAAATATTAGACGTACTACCTGTTTTTGTTAGAAAATCTGAATAGATAGGTATCTAGTAACGCACATTTGCAACTTTTTTTTTTTCAAGTAATATAACTAGCAATGTGGGTCGAATCCCACATTACCAGCAATCTTGTTAACCCCTCCAGCTAAGCTCAAAGGCTTGTGTAAGGAGTGGGTTCACGTCGGTAATATAATGGGTAGGATTCGAAACCGCGAACTACCGCGAGGCTACCGCCGCTTCTGTTCTAAGAGTTCACATTGCAACGCGCGTTAAGGACTCGTCAACTTTGTTATCTTTGGACAAGTCACACAATTTCATCTGATCCCAAATTTGGCAGAGCCTGTACTATAGTGCCCAGACAACTGATAAACATACATACCTATATATGTATATAGGTACATAGGTAAAGTAGTAGGTACGACCTTACCGATTTCATTAAATTCATTTTTTTTTTCAGTTTTCTAATACTTAAAAAAAATAGAAAAAAATAACCGGGCGGTACGAAGTTTGCCGGGACAGCTTAGTTATAGGTAAATTAGAATTCAGACACAGAATAAACCATCATGCTCATCAAAAAAAAATCCTGGTAGGGGATCGAGCCCAGGACCTCTGACTTAGCAGTCAGGGTCACTAACCACTATATCAACAGGCCAGTCAAAAATCATATATCTACGTTTATGATGACTTGTTAGTTTAGTGGTTAGTGACCCTAACTGCTAAACCAGAGGTTGTGGGTTCGCTTCTTACACGGGACAACACTTTGTGTAGGTACACTTGTGTCCGTAAATTGTAAGTTTATAATTTTCACACTTGTACCCTACTGTGAGAAATGTCCTATTAAAAAAATATAATGATCTCCTAACCGAAGTCGGTTACGGCGCCTAATCTCATTAGCGCATATACTTATAATGTTCAATTGTATGCGCAGACACAAGTACACTCTCTATTCCCTCAGTTCCATAGCCCGGTGGAACGGAAATCTGATAACCGGAGTGAAATTGAGCGCAGGACCAACCTCGGTACAGGACCTCTCCGTGCCTCGGAGAAGCATGACAAGTTTCGGAAAAGGTCACCCATCTATGGACCGACAGTGATAATGTCGCTGAACCTTACAGATTTCTAGATCTGCTCGGTTGCTACTGGGTAAGGGAACATGGTCCCCTCAAAAAAAACATATAACCACTTACTAAGTGTAGAAGTAGCGGCGATAGCCTAATGGCTAAGGCATCGAACTCGCAATCTTAAGGTCGCGGGTTCGAATCCTACTCATTACACTACCAACGTGAACCCACTCCTACTCCTAGAACAAGCCTTTGAGCAAGAGTTAAAAGAGAAAAAAACACCTTCATTCACATTTCATTTCTTCAAAAAAATCTATTTAAATAATCTTTTTCCTTAAACTGTAGCCAACGCTATTTTCATTGATAAGTAGAATCTACTAGATATTTTTGAACATTCGCAATCCATAAACTAATTGAAGATTTATTATTGAAAACTTGTCTTACTCGCGTAAATATTATAACTTTTATCTAAATTTATGGTTTGAACTGTTAATGGACAATAACAGTTTATCCTCTTATAGAGCAGTTTGGTCGAAGTGTTGAAAAATAAAGGATATGACCCATATAACATTATACAATATTAACCCAGTACAGTCGTTTCCTTTGACTTTCAACTTTAGCAATTCACCTAGTTGTAAACAATGATATTATAAGTAAAAAGGTGTACCTAGATTAGGTTACATAAGCAACATACGGTCTTTAAAATAGCAAACTAATACACACATAGATAACCTATTGCAATGTCACACTATTGCTACGCAGATGACCTGAATGTCTATTTGCCAATAGCGGGCATTTCGGGTGCGGGGCTATTGCAGGAAGACATTAATAGAGTAGTCCAGTGGAGCCATAATAACAAATTATTTTTTAACGTTAATAAGTGTGGAGTGATTACCTATGGCCGGGTCAGGAAACCATTACAATATCCCTACCAGATGGAAGCAAACATAATTCCGAGACTTAGTTCTACACGGGACTTAGGTGTTGAAATGGTTCCTGAATTAACGTTTCGTAAACACATTGTTGACATATGTAACAAATCATTTAGAAATTTAGGCTTCATACTACGAAATAGCAGTAATTTTGATGGCATGTCATCTGTAAAAATTTTGTATAACGCATTGGTTCGAAGCCATTTAGAGTCAACGGCTATTATTTGGAATCCCCATGAGGATAAATATAACCTCATGGTGGAAAGAATACAAAATAAATTCACTCGATTTTTATACTTAAAGGAATACGGAGTATATCCCCTATACCCGTTAATGTACCCCAGCCTGTTCGTTCTCGGCATGGTGGGGTACGTGCGGCTGAGCGTCCGGCGTGACGTGGCCTTGGCAGTGTATGTATGGCGTGTACTGCGCGGTTACGTGCACCACCCCGACGTGCTGGCGCAGCTGCGGCTGTGCGCTCCGGACAGGTACTTGGAGAAGCGTAGGCAGCCGCTGACGCTTTGTCCCCCCGTGCCGAGAACGAACTTGCTTAAATTCGCTCCTATAACACGAGCCATACGGCTAATAAATGAGATTGCGGTACATATTGATATTTATCAGTGTAGCCTGCCGAAGTTCAAGGAGGTGGCACAAAGGTGCATTGAATTGGGGTAGGTACATAGATTATTTTAATTGTTATTGTTGTTTGTGTCTGTTGTTTTTATTGTAAATTTTTTAGGTTAGGATAAGTTGCTAAATTATTTTTTAAGTTTTATTACCCGTTTACAGTGTCGACTTGGGAATCCTGTATTGAAACTGTAATGTTTTTTAAAAAAAAAAAAAAAAAAAATATTATAACAAAAGGTCGTAAAAGTAGGAAAGCATGATTTAATTATCACAAGTACAAAAAAGAAAAAATAATCTGCTGGTTTGACGCCTGCGATGCGACACTGACATAAAAATTAAGTCAATTGTATACATTTTAAAGGGCCGCTTTCTGAGCGCTTGTAACCTATTTACATCTTTTTACTTTAAACATCATTGGTAGTAAACAATAAAATATTACGTGATTTTATCCAGTTTAAGCAAATTTCCCTATTTGTAACCACAAATAGGGAATTTGTATAAAACTCTACACTCTATACAAATTTGTATGAAATGCAAGCACGTGACGTCATATTTTCCATTGACATAGAGGCTGGACTGCGCCTTAACCTGACAAAATTGATTACTTTCTAGAAAAAGTAATGCGACTATGCGGCTAATACCTGTCTCTTTTCTTTACTAAAACATAACTAGCCTAAAAACATAATAAGACTGTGACATGAATCAATCACATTTATAGAAAGATAAACTACTGGCTGCACGAGTGTTTTGTCTCCCTTGCTTTCTGGAGCCTGAGCCTGGAAGGCGCAGTTCAGTCTCTATGTCTATGAAACTTCTTACAGTACGATCAACGTAACTAGACCGGACTGAAGTAGGCGACAAGTGGTTGCGCAGATGCATTTTTTGGAAGTAAATGGTGACAGGAAGCGGGGGGCGGGGGCGGTAACTAAACCAAGAGGATTAGAGATGCGATTACGCATTACATTGTCATAATTAGTATTACTAATTCATGTTTTTTTGTGATTATTTTGGTAAAGAAATTGTTTTTCAAAGTTTCTTTATTATTTACTGTAACTGTTTTAAATTTAAATTCTTATGAACTCATTTAAATAGGGTTTTTATATTGTTGAATTAAAATGTTGTTAGTATTTTTAATCGATTAATCGTTTTCGTAAGTAATTTTAGGGTCGCATCTCTATGACATGCGCGAAAGTGATAAAACCTAACTTCAATCCGGTCAAGATACGTTGATCGTACTGTAACTATTTACTTTTATTATTTCTCTTAGATATACATTTTTTAAATACATTATGACGTATAGTATAGGTACGTTTAGTACAAAATAATATAATATCATAATAGTCAAAGGTATACCCAGTTGTTGATTTTGTATAAACATGTTATTTTGGCGTTTAAAACCAAACCTAAAATAATTAATTAACTAAACATTTTATTAATGCTTCCATCAATATTGGTTAAGTATATTAAACACCACAAAGGTAAATATTTCTGGTAATGTTAAATGTAGAACAAATAAATTAATTACTCATTCTAAATAAATATATAAACAAATGTATAATTGAAAATTAATCAGTTGGCCCAATGTATAGTTTACCTGTAAATTTGTGGTTATATTAATAATATCTTGGGACAACTCACGCAACGACATCTGATCCCAAATTAAGCAGAGCTTGTACTATGGAAACCAGACAACTGATAAACATACTTATATTTCTAAATACATACTTATTATAGATAAATTATTGGTACTAATCAGGCTTATTATTGTAATTATGTGTATTGTACCTATAAATTCGTAATCTTTTTTTAATCCGTTGTTGACTATTTGTTACGTAAGTAGGTAACCTACTTTACATGAAACAAACGCCCAAGCTAACCGACGTACTTGGACATAAACATAGGTATTGAACCAACTGAATTTCTTTCAATTTAGGATTTATTGAAATTCTAGCTGACTCGCGCAATTTCGTCTGCGTCTATATTCCCCGTTTTGGCAACATTTTTCATTGCTGCTCTGCTCCTATTAGTCGTAGCGTGATGTTATATAGCCTATAGCCTCCTCGATAAATGGGCTATCCAACAGTAAAATAATTTTTCAATTCGATTCAGTACTTCCTGAGATTATCGCGTTCAAACAAACTATTTAGCTTTATAATTTTAAATATAGATTTATTTAGTACTACTTTTAAACATAGTTTAATACGATGTTATAAATCGTATTTTGATGCTATTTTTAAAATCCCTTAAAATACGAAAGATTTTTAGGTAAAACATTTCCATATTTCCACAAAAGATTTTGATCAGTGTGAAGTCAGGGCGGGTGACTAGAACGCAAAGGCAATATCTATTTTCAAAATCGCATTACAATTTGACAAACTAGTCTACGGACACGTCTGAGTAACGTTAGTTTACGCAAGCTATTAACACCAGTGATTTAATAATAGCCAACACCAACACGACGCATTCGAAAGTAAATCCTAAAGCAATCCAAGGAACTGACGTACGTAAGCAATTGAAAGTTGCCATAATGAAAGTCCATCTTCATTTCTATTGTAAATTCTGGTAATCGAATGAAGGAATACGTTCCTAAAACACAATGGGAAGTTCATCCGACCAGGCGAGGTGAACGTGCCTGGCGGCCGCAGCCCTACAGTTATGCCTGCCTTCATCTGCGAGTGGAGTGAGCTTCGTACGGAGTCCGTTTAACTCGTAACGGCAATCTTCCTAGAAGTACTTCCACTGTGAACGGAGCGGAGCATGTCTCCAAAATATCAAGCAGATTGAAACTCACTTGGTCACCGCTCAGTTATTTCTCACTCATTACCTTTTCGCAGTGGAAGGCAGGCATTGACGTTGGGAACTTGGAATAAGCTAGCAGTTGTGAGTTTGAATCAATTTTGTTATTCATGTAGGTACCGCCACAAATGAAGGCTATTACAACAATAGCTTTTAAAATTTGTACGCAATATGTATGCCACCTAATTCACTTTCCAAAAAACAAATTACCGAAAACTGGTACACAAAATAAGCAGCTCAAATATGCCAATATCCTTACGTCCAATCATTTTACCAACAAGCAGCACTTAAAATACACTTGTCTAAGCGAGCGCATACCAAACAGGGCTCAGGAATACAAATTTCAGATAATGTGCCTCTCGCTCGCCGATCTCCTAACCCATGAGTCACGGGAATAAGTGAATTGGCCGTTGGCGCGACTACCCGCCATATTGGAATATGAAATCCCTACGCGGCGCGGCTGTGGTTTTTATTGCCCGACTTTTCCCGAAAAGAGTTGCCGATATCTACCCTCTTGATAAATAGTGTTGTTTTCGCCAAACTCGGTCGTGTTTTCTCGCGGTTGGTCTCACTATTGAACGAATCTTACCTATTACAGAACGGCACAGTTAACAAGAAAACATCGTCGGCGCCAACATCTTTGTTTATGTCTGAAAGGCTCGATTGGTTTATAGCTTGGCTGATTTCAATAAAAAAAAATGATAGAAAGCTAAAAATTGTTACTGAGACACAAATAGCCTTTTTTAGGCTGTTATGGTTACGACTTTGGCCGTAAATGGTATATTTATTGATAAGTTATGTATTGTAAATATTTTGGTGGGCTATCGAATGCTTTTTCCTTGTATTCTTCTAGGGATAAATGAAATTGGTTTCTAGCTAAGTCGAAGGCAGATTTATATAACTTAATTTTATGTCATCCGACTGACACAAAAAATCATAATTCTTATTGTTTTATAAAGTTCGAGGAAAATAATCTCAGACTATTTCGGACCACATGGTTCGTAAGGGGCCACTGAGATTTCGTGTTGTGATGTTCGTTGTGAAAGAAAGAAGCATTTAAGTGTTTGTCCACAAGACGTGGACAAATAATTGGATGGTGTACTTATAATTTTGTTGTAGTTACATAAGGTGCTAGTCATATTTTAGTATTAACTGGCGTACATAATGTATTGGTCTATATTTATAAATACGAATATTAAAAAATATAATTATACTATCTGTCCCGCGCAACTTTGTTTGCGTAATTTTCCCCGTTTTGCAACATTTCTCATTGCTGTTCCGCTCCTATTGGTCGTAGCGTGATGTTATATAACCTATAGCCTTCCTCGATGAATGGGATATCCAACAGTGAAAAAAAAAATCAATTCAGACCAGTAGTTCCGAGATTACCGCATTCAAACAAACAAACTCTTCAGCTTTATATTTATTAGTATAGATATGTATAAAAAATGAATCTATTATTATCATTACTATAGTTTAGAAGTAACGATGTTACCTCATGTATTCTCGGTATATCAAAAACTGGTAAGTGTTTGACAATGATTAATAATTAGTCAAAATTAGACAACTAGAAAAGAAAATACAATTCACGTCTCATAACTTTCTTAGTGTTAAAATCACAAAGAAAAAATAGATAAAAACTCTTTTCAATAACCTAGAATATTAAGAAGAAAATATCAGTGATTACTTAGAAGATGAGTATATAAACAATATTTTATATGAGGTGGTAACAATGGCGTCGCGGGTGGTATCACAAAATACATAGATACAGAAGGCCGGCTCATAGGTCAACAACGAAACCACACATACTTTAGAACGATCTCAACTTGCGCTGTTTCGGTTAAGATACAGCCGAGGTCGACCAAGATCTTCGTATAACCCCGTCTATGTAGGCGTGAGCCTGTTTCTACTCGTGTAAGGAGCTGGCTTTTGTATTCTGTGGTAGTGTAATGAATCTCATAAATTACGGTGCACAGTGGGCCGACACGCGAACATTGTTTCAATTAATCTTGCTTCTTTTGCTTTATGAGGCTTATTGGATATTTTGACAGTTCGGCACGTGCTCCCACTATGGCAAATTGATGAAAGTGGGTTAAGAACGTGCGCTCTTGTAGGCACTGAAGGGTTCCTTTTAGGTGATTACAGTTTCTTTAGTAAAAAGGTTATTTTTCGATGTCTACAGTTTTGTATTGGACTACAGTGAATCCAAAAAAGAAGAGTAAGTGGTCCCAATTTTATTATTATTATTATAATAATAATAATAAAATTGGGACTGGATGGAATTTTATTATTATTATTATAATAATAATAATAATAAAATTGGGACCACTTACACAACGTAATCTGATCCCATACTAAGCAGAGCTTGTACTATGGTAACCAGACAACTGATAAACATACTTATATATTTTAAATACATACATATTATAGATAAATTACACCCAGACACAGTATAAACCATTGTGCTCATCACACAAAGTTTTATTCTGCGTGGGGATCGAAACCACGACCTCCGGCTTAACAGTCAGTGTCATTAACCACTAGACCAACAGGCCAAGCAAAGGTCAGTTAAATTATATGTATGTACTAGTATATATTTATGTATGTTCCAACATAACGCCTAAACCAGTCGTCAGATTTCGATGAATGAGTTTTATTAGATTCGATTACGATCCAGATGATGTAGACTACATTTTTGTTATGACAGCCATATGACGTTACTTTTTGTTATTTTAAAGCATTTTTATGCTTATGTATGAAACATATAAATTTAAATGTATGAAGGAAAAATTCGTCTCAAGCGAGACTTTACTATGACGTACCATATTCAGTACGAATGTATAGTATTACCTTTTAGCCTCTTTATTATTTTTTTAACACAGTGAATCTGGTACAGTGGTACCTAATAAGTCGTTTTGGACGTGAAAATCTTTGAGCCGATTTAGCACAATTCTTTTAAACCACATAATCACGAAATATTAACTTAGAACGAAATGCGAATATTCTCCGTGAGAGGGTATAGTTTGAGCTATAACAATTGGATGTTTTTTTAAAGATATCTAACAATGTGGGATTGTGAGTCCCATATTATTAACAATCAGGCTTAATGGCCTCTGTTACGAGTGGGTCCACGTTGCTAGTATAATAGATAAGATTCGAAACCTGTGTTCTGAAATTCGGACTCGCAATCGTGAATTGCGAGTCCGATGCGTTAGCTATTAGGCTACCGTCGTCGCTTCATAATATTAAAATATTGCTTTTATTAGGCGATTTATATAGCTGACTGTAAAGTAAATTTTAAAAGGTTTTAAAGAAAAGCGTGGATTGGAAATATTATTAAGTGATTAAAAAACCCAATAGAAAACTTCCTTAGCATTTTAATCACTTAATCATCATACAATCTAATAGTAGTCTTAATGAATTATCTTTAAAAGAAAACCATTTTTGGTAAAGTCCCAAAAAAATTTGCTTATTAAATATTAACTATTCTCATCCTTGTATTTGAACTATAAAATTAAATAAGTTGAACAATTTAATATTTACTTTGCGGCATGAAAATAAGCAATTATACAAAATATTTCTAATAAACATCAAAACATGGTCGTCAGAAACACAAAACCTATTTGTAATATTAAACAAATTCTCGACTCAAATATTAATCTTCAAAACAAACTGCTTAAACTTAATCGTTTGTCGAGTATTAAATATTATTCAAGTATCTTTTTGTTTGTACTGAAAACAAAAAGGGACAGATCTATAATTAAAGACCGGCTTTAATTAAAAACAGCTTGACATTTCAAAGAAGGAGGACATAGGTTTAATTATAATCGAACACAAATATCATTGGGGCAGCGCCGAGGGAGTGATTGCAGGTCGGTGTGCGAGCGAGACAGGTAGTGGTGGACGTGTTAGGGCTGCTGGTAAATGATTATAATTTATTCATAATTTGATTACAAAGTAATATAACATTATGTACAGAAACAATATGATGGCAAGCAATGCCCGATGTCTACAATTCTGCCTATGTCAAGTGAGACATGAAATCATGTTTATGTTTGTTGCATTAGCCTAATTTACAAATCGTGACGTTTTTAATTACTATTTTTGACACTGGATCTTGGTAGTTAACATCAAATAAATAGACATACGAATTTGCTAGTGTTTATACATTTTTACACGTACTATAAAAACTAGTGAAATTTTTATTTACTCGACATTTCGCTCGGATTGCGACATTTTCGATCGTGGTTACGGGTCAGCTAGTCTAGCGTACTTGTATAGAAATTTTAGCCAAGAATATGAAACAGAAACCTGAAAGAACAATCTAATGTAATGAAATAATATGCTGCGTTAGAAAAAATAATAACTTACTTGGTAGTAGGTAATTATCTCAATGCGTCAAAATTAGTAAAAAGGTATACTAAATCCACCTCTCTCTGAAATGGGATAACTGCTCTCCAAAATGATACGTTATTCTATCAGTAAAGTACATTTTCAAATCGATCTAAACAGTACACAAAGTACTTAATTAAATTAAGAACTTTCTGTTTTTTCAACCCAATGAAAATTTAATTCACGTTTATAAGCAGAGCGAGCTTTTAGTTTAAAAGTGATTAGCGAACGCCCATTAATCCCTTAGCTTAACAGCCCTACGAGTGACAAGGACGGATGCTAGGATTGCCCTAGTTTAGAAGCTATCAAAGAATTGTTTGTCGCACCGAACTACGTAATGGGCGCAGACGTACGTAATGTCACAAATTAGATAGATACAGATCGGTTCCCTACAACAAGCGAAAACAGTCTCACTCATACAAAGACACACATGTACACAGATTCAGTCGAATTTTCAACTGAGACTGCGGTTATTGAGAGCTCTGTACGTGCGTGTCTATGTGTTCATTGATTTGTTATTGAGCTATGAGCCGTCCTTCTATGCCTATATATTCTGCGGTAATGTCAAGCAGGTCGACCGAGATATCTTGTCAGACCAAGTCAGACAGTCTGGAGACCGAAACTGGCTAGTTTTGCCCGTTCCGATAATCCGATTGTCCCGTGTGACGTTTTGACGTGTGTGTGATGTAGATATAAATGCTACTTGATTGACGTATTTTCGGGAATACCCACATTCATTTTATTTATAAGTTGTTTTGTAGGTATTGTATCCAATCTTTATATATCTTACAATAATACAACCAGGAGGCCAATTCACGTATTTAAAGCAGTTCAGTTTCGATCTTGCCATTCTCAGCCATTTTCGTATTCTTGTAACTTTTCGTCTATTCGTCGTAATTAGGTATTTGAATGTCAAATCAATCAATAACAATAAATTATTTTACATTTACCAAGTAATAATATGCCTTTAAATGATCTTAAAAATATATATTCGTACATAATTTAATATGTTTTAGTATTTATAATCATCAAAATAAATACTAAAAGTAAATGATTTGAAACCAGAACATCATGACGTCACAATGTTAAATTGCATACAAATCTCTACAGAACGAATCGTTTTGACATTTTATAAAAAAGATATAAAAAAGATACTGATTTGACTTGACATTCAAATACCCAATTGCGCTCTCGAGACGCATACTTGACACAAGCGTATTTGAGATCGATTCCAAAGTTACAAGAATAAGCATACAAAAATGGCCGTTTTAATCGAAACTTAACTGCAACTAAACTGCAACTATACTGCTTTAAATACGTGAATTGACCCCCAGATAGTACCACGGGAGCTGCAAAAGTTATAACCTTGCTTTTACACTTTGTTTCGTAGATATTACTGTACATTACGCACAATTTGTTGCACAATTTTCCCAAGTATCAATGTCGTTTTTTTAAAACCTGTCTATACATTTCGAGGAATGAAAACAACTTTAATTTATTACCACTTACTCCGAGCTTCTGAAAACGCGTCGTAAAATTTAATGAGTCTCTTCTTACTGTCATTTTCAAATTATAATGACTAAAGATTAAAAATTCTACAAAACGTTTCAGTTTTAAGTGATCAGCATTATTACCGAGACAATTGTTCGTCACCGGCCGATGAAGTTATAAAATTGTTAGTGGCACTATAAAATGGCTCATTAATTCATTATATACATGCAGAACATCAATTAGCTTCGCGCAATCTGCTGATACGTCGCATAATATCGCAAATTGAGATAGTAATGAAACTTTATACTTCCATGAATATTTATAAAGTGATGCGGACGTTAGTTCCAATGGTATTTTTTACTTTGCCTCAGTAAAATTGCAATTAAAATATGAAAGCTTTCTTGATTGTACCTATGAAGTATCTTTGATATTAATGAATTCCTTATTACAGATTTAATTAGTACGGTGCCCCACGGCTATAGGTGCTGCGTGAGAAGTGCCAGTGCCAAGCTTGGAATTTTTTACTTATCAACTCTGTCATAAGGAACTTGCTTCAGAAAAATGAACATAATTGGTAGTTGTCCTTTGTTCTTATTTCAAAAACTACATATGGTTTTGCCTGTCAACTTTACTCACATATAAATAACTAGCGGGCGCCTCGCGGTTTCACCCGCGTAGTTCCCGTTCCCGTGGGAATACAGGGATAAAAAATAGCCTACGTCACCCGGGGTTAGTGTAGCTTCACAACGCTGAAAGAATTTTTCAAATCCGTCCAGTAGTTTGGGAGCCTATTCAATACAAACAAACAATCAAATCTTTCCTCTTTAAATTATTAGTATAGATAGACAAATAGCTCACATCGACTCGAGCCAAATATTTATGGATGACAAATGGAGTTTTTGTTACACGTAGCAGTCGAACACGGTCGCACACGAATGACAGATGACACAAATGCAGTCGGAGTATGTATGACTGACTGTAGTCATACATTCTATTGTAAAAAGACCCGAAGATCTTTAGCAAAGTCAGACATGATACTGGATCGTTAAAAGATCCGATCTTAAGTATCCCTAGTGAAATGTATCAGTGCGCAAGACGTGAGAGTTACACGTGCCTGATTATTTATCTAGAATTTATAAACTCAATTTCATATTTTAATTTAATACAGAATAATACCTAGTCGTAAATAATTAAAAACACGCAACTTGACTTCCGAGTAATTTAATTTTCACCTGTCAGAGGGAGGTACATTGGCAGATCCCCTTGCGGGCCGGATTCCCACGACACTTGGAACGGAAATGGAACTTTCAGCTTTGATAAAGTTTTAATATATTCTTCGGCAAGTTCCCAAGTTGTCTCGCTGGGCGTTATGACGAATTCTGTGTGTACCATTCGCCTTCTTTTCGTTACGCTTTTCCCAGTTTTACTTATTCTATGGAAGGATTTAATTTACGGAATATGGCTGCGGGCGCGACATCCCGTTATATAAAGTGTACACTTTGCAAGTTAGTTTATAAAAGTTGGACGGTGTAGGAACTGTGTAACTCGTAGCGCTTGTCAGTGGTTAGCCAACTATACAAGGGACATCCTTATCTCCGGCCATGGACCTACAATACTTAACAACGTCTGATATTTTAGTCAGTTCGAGTCCGTCATACCCACCTGTCGTGACCTCGACGGGTTGATATCCGCGGTGATTTTAACACACATAAAAGATGAATTTAACGTACATTTTATCATTAGGTATACCTACAGAGCTATATCTAATGATAACATGTACGTAATGAATAGTAAATGAGATGATTAGTAAACACTATCAGTCTACTAACCATCTCATTTAATATTCATTACGTTTTTAAGGTACCTATATTGTTTTAGATATATAACTTATTTAAGCATTAAAATTATAGCAGACAAATTAAGTTTCTAACAAGTTAGATACTTTATTTCTAAATTTCAATCAAACTAGGTAATCACTTTAATGCTTAAGATTTTCGGCTTGGTTAATTGAAAATTTCTAGAATTTCTATTATCTGCCGAACCACTCGCACAATACAAAATTAACAGCGGCCAAGTTTCCCGCTCAATGAGTTATTCGAAAGTGTTTAATCGCAAATATACAAAAAAGCAACTTGTTTATGAGTTCCACAACAATGGCCGTCTGATTGCGCCACTTTAAAATTAATTTTTATGTTTAAAATTTCGCAGAAGTTCTTCAGTGGAGGAATCTATTCAAGAAAATAATTATCCTTTGTTCGCCGCTGTCAAATGCAATGAGCCGCGGCTTATTCGCTTCGATTTTTCACGTCTCGCAATATTCACTTTATTTTATTGCATTACGGTGCAACTTTGTTTTCTAAATTAACTGTTTTGGAAGATGACTAGAGAGGAATATGAGTGACGAATCGTACCAGCGAGGAGTACTTATCTAGCTTCTTTTTTTAAACATTGTGCCACCGCCGCCATCTTCTGCAATGACGTCATCTCGAAGAAAATATTGCCACATTTTAAGATAAAACTTTTTTGACGAGAGAACTCTTGACTAAAACCACCAGTCAAAATTGCAGCAATGATTGCATTACTCTATGGAGATTTCTGTAGGTACATGCTGCCTCATTTCAAAACGACGAGACGACATAACATGTAAGAGACTAAACACATTAATTCCAAGGCGCGTTCTAGTAACAAGCAAACAGCATTAGAATTGTTCTCTCTAGTCTAAATTATTCGAGACGCGAATGGGCAAACAGACGTCGTATACGAGCCTTCGTCGCCCCCAATCACACACTCGGCTGCTTCTCAAAAGAGGGAAGGAGGCCAGAAAGTCGACTTCGCGAATGTTTAATTAGAGTACATAATTATTTGCTGGGAGCCATTGTGCTAAAGAACTATTACTTAGTTTCTAGGAATGAGGACGGGCGTGGAACAACTTTACTACTGTTTGTTCCTACTTCAGAATGAACACAATGTTTCAAAAATAGGATATGTAGTTCTTATGGTTAATGAGGGCTCAATTCTTGAAAGAACTAAAAATATTGCTATAATCTACAATGCAGAGCACATACATTTTTTTTTTTATAATATCTCCATATCCGACAAGAGGGAATTCACTGTAATAAGTACCTACATAATACTCTCTGATATTTAATACAGAGATTACAATTAGGTACTTGTTAAACTATACATTGTTATTAATTTAATTATGTAATCTTTATATGTGTGTGTTTGTGTGCGTGTGTTTGCGTGTGTGTGTGTGTGTGTGTGTGTGTATGTGTGTGTGCACATACATTGTTATGTTACAATAGTTCGTCAAAATTTGCTAAGTAAAGTTTTTTTAAAAGCTTAAAATCGACTGTCTTTGTGTACCAAAGAACATTATACGATTTCCAGTAAAACTGTCGAATAATACCGTATTTACTCGTAAATACAAAGCTTTATAGAAGCCAGTAGGCCAAGTGGGTAAATTATAATCTATCACTTCAACTGAATTATTCAAAATAACCCGTAGCAAAAATTAGACTGTAGACAACTACAGTCTAATTTTCAAATAATTATTCTTTCTTATACCTGCAAAATACTCGTAAAACCAAACTGCCTTGAACAAGCTGTCCTTTTTATACCTATTTGGAATGTCATAAGCGAGATGAAGATAAAACAAAATTGAGAATGTAGCTCGCATTTTTCACTAAAAACTTTCTATTAGTAGTTACGAGCACGCTAAAAGAAGTTCTAAAGACTGCAAGATAATAACACTTCGCAGCTAATGTAGAATTGCTCAATTATGCTACATATTCTAAGTACAATTGTCTTTGAGCATTGCTACTGCTTTCTGTCTTGGCATTCTGCACGTTACTGCTTCAAATAGCTTTGAAACACTTCGTTTGCGAAGTCTTTTGTTATACTGAAGCTCTCGGAGAAAAGTTAAAACTAACTAACTAGTACGCTAGTTAGCGTTTGAGTTTATCAAAAACTAGTTTTAATAGACAGCAAAATTTATGACTACTGACTTCATATTTGTATACTTTAAATTCTTAATAAAATTTTGCAGTAAAGTTGGTCTTTCCATCTGGAAGACTAACTTTACTGCAGTAGTAGATTGCAGTCTACCAGATGGCGTAAGGAGTAGGTTCCAGTCACCCAGATGCGATAAATCTTAGCCTGGCAGACGGAGTAAATTGCAGATCCCAGTCTGCCATTTGGGGTAAATAGTAGATCCCAGTCTGCCAGTTGGGGTAAGCACGTAGGTGATATCAGTTGGATTTAAATCAGGCTAGTAAAGGTTAAGTTATGGCAGACTCAGCTATTTAGTTTTTGCTCGTCGCTTACTTAAATTAAAAATCTTCTGTGCTCTGTTTTTTATAGCAAACTAGCCTGCGGTTATGTCCGCGTGGTTGTCGATTATCCATAAATGCCATTCTATATCCTGCCCGGGATACAAAACCTTCGTACCAAATTTCTAAATCGGTTTAGCGGTTTATGCATAAAAACGTAACAGATATAGTTACTTTCACATTTATAATATTAGTACAGATGGCTTCATCCCACCTTTCCTAATAATTCACGCACTGTCATAACTGTATATCATAAAAAGCAACTGACTATAATATTTACTCACAAGCATTAAAGACGTCATAGAATTTCTTCGTATCTCTGTCGACTTGTAATTAAAAATAGAAGAACTAAAGATAGTTTAACTGCGATCAACTCGACATTATTAGGCAATTATTTTCACACTAGTATTAATTGTGTAAAGGTCGAAAAACAAGGGCTTTTCGACCACATCGCAAGGGCACCTACTTAATATATTTAGTAGTATTTACATTTACGTAGTATTTATACGACCGCCCCAAAAAAGGATGTACATATATTGTTTTACCTAAAACACATTTTTTTTATAATAAATAAAAACCCGCATGCAAAAATACAGAAATAAAAAATCCTTAAAATTTTATATCATGCAGTCGGAGACACGATATTAAGTTAACAGAAATTATTAATGCCTCCGACTGCATGATATTAAATTTGAAGGGTATCTTTTTGCAGCCGGGTTTTTACATATTTTAAATTTATTTTTTTATTTGGTACTTTTATGTCATTGTAAGATAATTTCAAGGCCATGTAACAAGAACTACTACTACTAATTTGCTTTATTATAAGCGTTATTTTATTCAATGATTTGTCACTAAAAACTTTTTTGAACATAAGGATTATCTATTTTTTCGAACTCGCCTTTAAATGGCCTTTAATTTGATACCTCACTCAGGCCGCACATCAAAGCGCATAAAAACTGCCATTAATCATTGAGATGAATCCAATGACGTATCATTTAATAAAATTGGTTAAGCCGTTGAGGAGTAATGAGCGGCCATAGGAACATTGGAAGGATACATACGCGTCAAACACATAAACCTCCTCCGCAGTCGGGTAAATAAATTCAGATGGGTGGCAATACCCCCTTCATCTAAATTTATTCAGGTGTTTTTCATAGTTAGGTGTCATTCACATTAGCTGTTAAAATCGTTAAGTAGCTCCGCATAATATAGACCAGGTTTATTATTAAATATACTTATCCATCCTCACAATCTATATAATATCAGTTATCAAATAATTTTATTTCGTGAATTTCAATTCAATTTTATTTTCAAACCATCTAAAAAATCACTAAAAAAGGTGAAACTTTTGATGGTAGTTGACTGCCTCTGTGGCGCAGTGGGAATGTGTCCGACTGCTACGCAAGAGGTCGTGGGTTCGATTCCCACACGGGACACCACTTTGTGTGATCCACAAATTGTTGTTCCGAGTCTGGGTGTACTTTGTGTCCGTGACTTGTATGTTTGTAAAGTCCCCCGCGACACAGGGCTTGTACCCCTAATGCGGGAGTCGTCTTTAAAAAAAACCGAATTTTACGTGTGTAAGTTAGGTGACAAACACACGTACAGAAGATTTATATTTATGTAAAGATTTGTAGTATATTTGACTGAGAGTTGACTGCCAAACTTTGATATTCGGAAAGGCAGAATAAAAGAGAGGCGTAGAACTATTTAATATTTCTATAACCAATTCAATAAACCAAAGAAAATCTTATCTTTGGACGTATTTGTAATAACAATAATTGTATTTATTAAAACAAAACACTCGTAAAATCAAACTGCCTTGAACACGCTGTCCTTTTTATACCTATTTGGAATGTCGTAAGCGAGATGGAGATAAAACAAAATTGAGAATGTAGCTCGCATTTTTCACTAAAAACCTTCGTAGAGAGTACCTAGCTACGACCACGTTAAAAGAAATTCTAAAGACCGCAAGATAATAACACATCGCAGCTAATGTAGAATTGCTCAATTATCCATATCTATACTATTATACTATTACTATTTATTATCTCTTTATTTATTATAATATTATAAAGAGGAAAGATTTGATTGTTTGTTTGTATTGAATAGGCTCCGAAACTACTGGATGGATTTGAAAAATTCTTTCATCGTTGGGAAGCTACACTTACCCCGGGTGACATAGGCTATTTTTTATTCCTGGATTCCCACGGGAACGGGAATTACGCGGGTGAAACCGCGAGGCGTCCGCTAGTAGAGAACAAAAGAGACGCGTAGGACTACTTATTATTTCTATAACCTATTCCTTAAACCAAAGAAAATCCTATCTTTGGACATATTTGTTATAAGAATAATTTTCTTTATTAAAACAATAATTAAAATAACATAATCTCAAATCGAAACACTAAAAGTATTGTAAATGCTTATCACAACAATAGCTCATAGTTAACGAGTCTATTACGTTTACAAACAAAATAATGGAGGTATATTTCATTCCACAGGCTTTTTTGAAGTGTTGAATTAACAACTACTGGACTGTTTATGACACATTTTATTATAGTAGTAATGAAAGGACAAAACAACGTTAAGTTAAGATTATAAAACTTGCTTTTACATCTGTACCTAATATTCATACCTACAAGTGAAAATTGGCCTTTGCGAATAAGTATGCAATATTGGTTTTTCCAAACAGTACTACTATTCGTTTCAAATGAGTTGATAACTGTCATGATGACATTTTGATTCGCATTGCAACTGCAACTTCATTGTATGACGTAAGGTCAGCAATGAAATGATTCGTAAAAAGGTGTCATTGTAATTACAAAGGAGTACTTACTCTAGTGAACTATAGATAAGCACTGTATTTTACTATTTATTATTATAGATATGTTTTAGTTAAAAAAATTATACGTCTGACTGAAAGACCACAAAAATGTAGAATATTCTAAATTTTGCCTCTTTACTTATTTCTGTTTGGTGTTTATTAAATAATAAAGAATACTAATAATATTATAATACAGAAAAATGTTAGGTACATAGTTCAAAAAAAATAAATATTACGTTTGTTCCATTACCATACATATACGTACTTTACCCGACTTGGGAGTTTTTGTTGCTAGCGGTAGAATTTTGACAAGTACAGAGTGAAGTTGTCGCGATCGCGATTATCTTCTCATTTGAAACGCATAGTACTTTGCGTATTCTCCCACGCATTCATTCATTATCTCAAAAAATTCAAAAAGGAATTCGCAAATAGGTTCGCTGATAACTACGCGAATAATATTCCCGCCGCGTCCTTTAATGTGCAAACATTGAGAACAATATGCGAATCTTTGCACGTCTATGAGGGAGGTAACGCTATAAGTATACCTATACTAATATTTCAATCGTGTCAGTGAACTCTACGAAATAACAATTACGTTGTCATTTTGTAAACATTTTAAGACGATTTTAATACGATTGAAAAAGTTAATTAGGTGTTGCAGTATTGAGAAATCATTATGATACCTAGAGTTACATTATAACACAATTTTGAGGTTACGGAGAGAACGCTTGTTACTTGCCTGTGCTCGTGTTAACATTTTTTTTTTTAAAACCTCGGTATAACGTTGCGAAGACAGGTTTCAAAGCAAGTCCTAAAATAACAATTTAACAAATTTGGGTCTCGCATTGAAGCTAATTATTTTGTTACAGTGAACGCGTAGTACAATCTTATGTAATGTAGAACTAAGATTAATCGTAGCAAAGAGCACATCAGCGACATCACAGAACTCCTTGTGATTACGACAAAATAAACAGAAACACATTGATCAAAGTGGAACTGCTCGTTACAAAGGAACTCATTTCTTACTCGAACTTCTGTTGACAACCATATCGGGTTACGTCAAAAACATTGAAAAACACAACGTCTCCCGATCTACGAGTAGTAATAAACGTAATTGAAGAGAGACATTACTGATTCCACACGACATCGAACAAATAAACCCCTCTGAATGGAGACGAAAGCTCCTATGAGCTTCCGAACTGTACCAAAACAATAGCTGGCAAAAAGAAAACGAACGATCCTGTTAAAACCCTCGTGACGTCACCTGAACGAATTAAAACTTCCGTCCTTATCACACGCGATGATCCCGGTCGGTCTCGCTCTGACACAGGACGCAATTGACCTATTTTCGTGCGGGCGTGCAATAATTTCACGAAGGGCGGTCTACGTAGCTTTAGTTATAGATTTCGCCGGCTTGCACATTCTTAGGATCGCATCGACCGAGTTATACTTTCAATTTGGCCATAGCTTTGTAATCGTTATGGCCAATAACAACACGGATCACTGTTTACGGAGATTGGATACAAACTCGCCAGTAACAGCTTTTATTGCGTACGCGGTCCGCGCTCGTACGAATAGAATGTTTTGATATAACCATTCGTATATCACACTAAACGTAATCACTGTTGTTTGTTTAATCTGAAATTAGTTGCCGCTTATATTTCGCAACGGGCGAACTTGGTCTGTTAATATCGCTTATACTTGAGATAAAAGCGTGCCTATCTGCTTTTATTTATATGTAGTAAGTTAATTTGCGGTTATTGTTAAACAAAACATGTTTATACAGTGTATATAAAAAAAACTTCTCTCCGATACGAAAGGGGCATGTAGGCAACCTATTAACAACACTAAAAAACTGTATGTTATCCGTGAAAATTACAATTTTGACAATTTTATTGTACCGATTTTATTCACGACTTTTGTACTCAATTTCACCAAACTTATGCACTGTTTATTTAAGGGCTCATTATAATCAAAACAATATAATAATACTGCCGTCACTAATTTTGCCATGTTAGTTCCCTAAACTATTTAAAAAAAAAATTCAGGATGATTTTTTATTATTAGATATATAAAAAGAAACCTACGGGACACCATTTTATGTGATCCACAAATTGTTGTTCCTAGTCTGGGTGTACTTTGTGTCCATGGCTTGTAACCTTATGCGGAAATCGAACTGGATATGATACCAAATACACGTGTTCCTACAGGGTTTTTGTATACATATTGTAGAGTTATTATGTAGTGTAAGTAATGCGTAATTGAAAGTTATAGTTGTGTTTGTTCTGTAGCGGCCCAGCTCGCTCGAGGGAGTCTAACTCAAACATAAGAAAACAAATAAACGAATCTAAGGTGACTTGTGGAGTAAAAAGTTTGTTCTTTAAGAAGACTTCGGCAAAGGCGGGGAGAAGAAATAAAATGGTTTCTTATGCGGGTTTATATGCTAAATATGTTTTTGTAAAGGGCGCAGTGAGTTTCTTCAGTCGATTGCTCGATTTGTTATGTACGAGCACATTGCAGAAGAATGCAATGTTTTATTCTGGGATAAATCTGTAACGTGGCTAACTCCAAAGAATACTAACTATCACTGGTACTGATTAAGCTTAAGTTCAAGTGCAATTATGCAACTTTCAGGGCGATTATTTCTAAAAATATTCACTTAATCAAAAAAATTTATTAGAAAACTCAAAATGTTTTTGAAAAACCTATCGAATTATATACCACACGTTGATATTTTCTAAAAAACCGTCTTAAATGAAAAATAACTTTCGCTGACTCATTCTTATGTTTTAGTTTATATCTCTGGTGTTTTATGAGCTAGGACAACGTTTTATACATTAAACCCTTTCCAGAAAAATATGCCATCGAATAGCGAAAACCCCATTTAAATCAGATCACTAGCTTTCGAGAAAATCGCGAACATACATACATACATACGGGTCAAACAGAGAACCACATTTTTGAAGGCGGTTACAAAAGAAAGACACCTCACGAAATGTAAATCTATATTTCATAAAATAACAAGACTCTTGACTCAGTCGATTACGTCGAAAAATTCAAGAGCCTCTAAGCGAACCTTGAACCCGTGCCTTTAAATTTTACGACCTCAAAAAGCTGTGGCACAAAGGACACTTTGACAAAGTATAACAATTGTATACTTACATACTATAATTCATCCAAGTTTTTTAAGACTTGGATGAATTATACCATGGACAACAAGCTCCTTATTTATAAGGCTATCTTGAAACCGATCTGGATATATAGGATACAGCTGTGGGGTAGTACCAGCGATTCCAGCATCTCAATATTGGAAAGTATGCAGAATGGCATTCTAAGATCGATATCCCAAGTACCATGGCTAATCACAAACAATGAAATTGATCAAAATCTTAAAACAAATACAGTTAAAGAAGAAATAGCAACAATATGTAAAAAGTACCAAACTCGGCTGAAGAACCATCCTAACTCACTTGCAGCTGAACTAACTAGAAATAGTTACACTAAACGACTAAAGAGGAAAGATATTTTGGAACTGAACACGACAGATTGATCCAGTTATAAATTTTCTGAGTAGATGTTTTCACTGGAAGGCACACTACCTAATCTACAGTCTTTCAACACACTGCTTATAGTATGACACTAGTAAAAGAAAAATAAAAGTTTTTTAGGACCATATTTCCCTAGCATCCTTTTTCAATACAGCGGTGTCAAAGCGGGTGTATAGACGCAGAAAACCCGCTAATGCTTCAGTGGTTACGCAGGTAATATAACAAATTACATAGATACAGATGGCCGGCTCCCTATAACGAGGAAAATCAGGCTCACGTACACATAGTCGAACACGTATCCAGATCTCGGTCAGAAACTCATAGTCTGCACGAGGAGCAGGCTTGGATCCAAGGAAAGGCAACAAGGGCAATTCCCCCCCCCCCCCAGAACCGACTAAATGACCAACTGATTTTTTTAAGGAATTTGAGAATTTTGACACTTAAACAGTGAGTTTTGACAGCTAATTACATATCCCTTCAGCTTGAATCAAATGACCCCCGTCCCCCGTCATACGCGTGACTAACACTTGGCTGGTTAAGTCGCCCCCCCTGATCATCAGTCGACTGCCGTACGTACGCATCTATGCTATGTGTGCGTCGATTCTTTGTAGAGCTGTGAGCCGACTGTACGTATGTATTACATTTCAAATGAAATTCGTGCCAGCCCAGGGCTGTGCCATTGGGTCATTATTATATTTACATAATACGTAATAAAAGGTAACTGACGTTATACAGGCAGTAGGGGTGGCAGACACGCACGAGTGATTTTGTACGCGCGCTGACTTTGGGCTCCTAAATTGCACACCGTTAAACCAAACTATGATAGTAATTGGGAATAACCTACTAAGGTTTGTGTGGTTTCGTGCCTGGATTGTATTATCTCTTTGATGTTTCTTCTAAATATTTGTAAGTGGTATATTCATTGAAAGATTTTGTTTACGAATCTAGGATTTAGCAACCCTAGGCTCGTAAATGCCAAATATCTAAATATGAATAAATAAAATTGTAGTCATAGTCGAAATAAGGGGGTATAATAAACCCGTATTTATTTAGCCAGTTATGTAAATCTTAGCTGAAATAAAAAGTCCAAATGAACTTGATAATGTTAGGTTATATCTTCTACAATGTAGTACAATGACTAGCCAATAATCTAAATAGAAATTAATACATTGAATATTGCTATGAATTAAATTTATCATTGTATCCTACAACGCATAGATCTTACACTAGTTAACCCGCGCAACTTCGTCTGCGTAAATTTTTCCCTGTTTTTGCAAGACTTTTCATTGCTGCTCAGCTCCTTTTGGTTGTAGTGTGATGTTATATCGCCTAGTGCCTTTCTCTATAAGTGGGCTATTTAACTGTAAAATATTTTTTCAATTCGTACCCGTAGTTCTTGAGATTATCACGTTCAAACAAACAAATAAAATTCTCAGCTTTATAATATTATTATAGATTCAATAACGTGAAATAAAATATGAGCAGACAATATCAACACGACAACAGCAACTGTCTACTAAATATAACACGTAAACAACTAATTTCAACAATAGATCAGTTTTAAACAAATTTTCAAATGAATTTTAAATTAGTGTAACGCACGTAATAATATTTCATTGAGTATAACACCTGTTTCTCAATCCAACCGGTAATGGCGTCGATGTAACTTCCGGTGTATATTGACAGTGAATCGAGATGCCGGCATTTTGATCAAGTCACTCTGATTTTTAAACAAGACTTACAGGCTTGGGAATAAACGCTTGTGCCTTTGCTTGGAGTTTTCCACTTTGATGCACTAAACAGATCCACTAATGGATCGGTTTCCACTTTTAGTTTCACTGTAATCCATCGATGGATTTATTTCTACTTTTTGTTCCACTTTGATCCATTTATGGGTTTGATCCTACTTTTACCCTAATCCAATAAACCATTTATCTAATAGTACATGCTCCTCTTCGTTTAAAGAAATGATGGCGAAAACAAATGAACATCGGTAAAAACCAAATGAATATCGGCAAAAACAAATGAACATCAGATAAAGAAACAAGTGAATTCTACTAAATATTTGAATAAAGTTACCATAGTAAACCATAAAAGGAGTGGAAAATTATCCATTACAGAAGTGGATCAGAGTGGAATAAAAAAACGGGTGGCAAATAATCCATTGCGGTAATGGATAAATTAGATCGGAACAGGTGGAGCCGGCGTTACAGTATGACGTCATAATTTTCTAATTTCAAATCGTTCAATAGGCTTTGTTGATTATAATAAATACTAAAACTTGTTCAATTGTGAACAAATACTTATTTTCTCCTACCTGATGAGTGTAAAACAATTTATTGTTATTGAAAACTGATCTCTTTACTACTAGTACACTGGATAGCTATCGCCAACACCAACTATACTTTCATTAGATTGTTACATTTGGACTGTAAGTTGTCAAAATGAAATGGAACTCTATACTTGTGAAACACCGGCTCCAACGTCGGCCCCAAAGCCACTCGTCCAAAGTGTGGATCTAGAATAAGGCTAGTTCCAACGTTGACGCCAATATTTTCTAGATCCACACGTTGGATGAGTGGCGTTAGGACCGCCGTTGGGGCCAATCGTAACAAGGATAACAACGGCCGTTTGTCATAAGTGTCAAAATACCGTCATGTAAGTTCACATTTTGTATTTCTATTCGACATTTGAAATTGCTGTAACTTTTTACGTAGCAGCCAAGGGCCAGTTCAGTGTCCATAGAAGTTAGTGTAATTGATAGATTTGACAATCAAATACCCAGTTTTTCGTTATCTAATCAATTACTATTCGAAAGTATAGTTTTTATTTTTTTGAAGACGACTCCTGCAGGGGAACAAGCCCTGTGCCGCGGGGGAATTTACAAACATACAAGTCACGGACACAAAGTACACCAATTGTGGATCACGCTAATCTAGTGTATCTATTAAAGAAGTTAGTGTAATTGATAGATTTGACAATCAAATACCCAGTTTTGCGTTATCTAGGCAATTATTATTCGAAAGTACCTATAGTTAGTATAGTTTTTATTTTTTTGAAGACGACTCCTGCAGGAAAACGAGCCCTGTGCCGCGGGGGAATTTACAAACATACAAGTCACGGACACAAAGTACACCAATTGTGGATCACAAAAAGTGGTGTCCCCTGTTGGAATCGAACCCATGATCTCTTGCGTAGCAGTCGGACACACACCCACCGCGCCACCGAGGCAATCAAATAAAATAAATCGTTAGTTAGGTTCACGCCCGTTGTACTGTACATTAATGACGCAAACTAAACCGCCAAGCTAATCCTTCGCATCAATGCTATAATGACCTATGACATCAACAACTGCACCTAATAAATCCCCACACAATAATGGCAGATCTCTTTTTAGTAAATCCAGTGCGCGTACGTGTTGTGGTTTGGCTAATGCCGTGTTATCCTCCTTTATAAATCATTCACGTCGATCGCACGTTTAGCTTAACGGGGGCTTATCGCAACGCGTAATGGTTGGAACGTAACAATCGTATTTTTATATGCGACCGTAAATACTGGACGTGAGCCTTTATATTAAAAATGCCAATAACAGATTATGAGATTTGGATAGTAAATAGTTTGTGTTATGTTATGGTTTATGTAGTTTTTTCTGGTTCGATTGTTGTATTTTTTATGTTTGTATAAGTTCAATTTGTTATTTCAACAGTGAAACAATAAAATATAGAATTTATCTGAAAATGAAATAGTTGTGAGTGAAATTTTAATTGAGCCACACACAGGCTACAAGCAGTTTTCCGTGACTCAGTGGAGATACTAACATTTAAACTTTCGCGTTGCATGATTATAACTATTTATTATACGGGAATTAACGCGCATTGTTTACCTTAAAATTGCTTGACGTTTCGACCAGGTTGCACTGGCCTTGGTCACAAGCGGACTGATCTGTGGAGATATCAGCGAAATCAAGCATCGTAATCACTGTCCATAGTTAAGTGACCATTTTTGAAAAAGCTTACAGTACTCCGAGCATCGGAGAGCACATTCCTACTCCATTGGGCTATGACATATTTGAGGGAGAGCGCACTTATGCCTAGTCTTGCGTAAGAGATTATTTTTTTTACTATACCATACAACCAATCCTCTGTACAGCTTATACTGTATCTTCATAATAAACATAATAAAGTTAATGCTAATATTTTAAGATAGGCATTAATATTTAATAAAAAATAAAGCAATTTTGTGGATCTTAAATTACAATTACATATTTATACAGATAAAAATTTAGCTCTGGCAACATTTATATTTAAGTAAAGCATTAGAAAGGCTGGCAATCTCAAGATGGTGCAAGTTCGTCAACTTAACACGCATTATTTATACTAAACGAGGCTTAAGTAGTGCCGAGGCACTAATTGTAACTCATCTTACCCTCTAATGGACAGTAGAACAATTAAGGTAAAGTTCTACGTAATAGCAGCGGGGTGAATTGGGCAGAACTAATAGAAGAGGTTCTGTTTTGATCTGTCTTAAATAGGCCAAATGTGAGTCGGACTCCGTATCACGGTACTATAGGTAGATTTTTTATTTAGGATTAGACTATATTTATATGAATAGAATGAAAAACAAAGACAAAATATTCGCTATTTAAAATGTGTTTAAAACCTCTTTTACTTTATTATGAATAATATGTAAGTGTATAATATAATTTATACTTGACTTGCTTTCGCCTGCGGCTCCATCCGCTTGCATGTCGGTTATCGCGATAAAAACTATCCTATGTCCTTCCCCGCGACTCAAAATATTTCCATACCAAATTTCATCTAAATCGGTTTAGCTGTTTGAGCGTGAAAGCATAACAGACAGACAGACAGAGTTACTTTCACATTTATAATATTAGTATGGATTAACAACTTTGACGTCACACTTCAGAAACACATCAAGATAAATTTGTATGTGTTGACTTCAAAAATAGATTTCATTAATTAGTTTACCTATAAATAAATATTTATAGGTAAACTATATTAGGTACTTGTTCCAAGTACCTAATATAATATACCTATTCTGATATATATCTTATGTAATATATCTATATCAAAAAATAATTACGAGCCATTGAATGACATCCAAATTACCAAATGACTAATAAATCTGATAGCTGTTCATTGTCTGTCATCATAAGTATATTTTTATAACACTAAGTGGCACACCCACCAATAAATAGCACTGGGCTCAAACGGGAAAATACATCCCATACAGATTTTTCTCAGAGAGGAGGTCTGTACCTATTCTTACAATGAGAACTACCCATATAGCGTTACAAGGTGGTACTTCGGCACTTCTGATGACGAAATTTATTCGATATTTATTTATTCCACCTAAGAAACTAAATACTACACTTGTGATAAGTCATGACTCTACATGATTTCTGTACGACGTCGGACTATGAGAGTGAGAGAATAGAGATTGCACTTGTGTATGCACACACACTTCTGAACTACAATTTCTGTTGCGTAGTTGACTGGTCACTAATGAGATTGGTCGCCGCCATATTTGTAATAGTTTAGGAGAATATAATTGTCAATCAAATTAGAAAGAAGAAAAGTATTTTATTTTGGCAAAAAAACAAAGCATTATAAAAAGGGCACACCATGACATTAAAAGAGCCTATGTATGTATGTGTGTTCCTTTGTGGCACTTTATAGATCAAACGCATGAGCCGATTTTAATGATTCCTACGTCAATCGATTCGTATTAATCTTGCTAGTGTCGCTAAAAACATGGCAGCAATCAAAACTCATAATGGCGACAGCCAGGCGCCATATTGTAATAAATAAAAAAAAAAGTCTACAAACTACATATGTCATGTGGGATATCATTGTACCTATAGGTATTTCAAAGTCACGATGCAGTTTCTTCAATCATTTTTCACTTAAAATTACCATTTCGGATATATAACGATTTAAAATTTCTTACTTACAACATTTTCAATTAAATTTTCAATAGTTACAGTTATTACATACATCTTACAACAACTAAAAAGTATTAAATGAAAGAATAAACTTTAAAAATAAAAAAACCCACCTGCTTTAAAAAGATGGAAACAAGATAATCTTGAATCATACAGTCGGAGGCATTAATAAATTCAAGGGAACTTAATAGAATGCCTCCGACTGCATGATTCAAGATTATCTTGTTTCCATCTTTTTAAATCAGGCGGTTTTTTTGTTTTTTTTTTCTCTTTATTTTAAGAAACTTTTTGTCCCTGAGCATGGACAATGGTGACATTGTCTCATTGTTTGCAATGCCGAAAAAAGTCCCAATTTAATTACGTACAAAGTAGATTTTAGTAGATACCTATTTGTTATGAGACGCACTCTCACTAGTCACTACAAATAGGTACAAAAACCTATTGAGTACTTTCTTTTTATTTTAAAATTAAATCTACTTCAAAGAATAAGCATCAAACGCACAAGCGCGTAGAAACCATCCCTTGTAATATAATTATTGAGTGATCAAACAATTTACGGGGTTGACAGAGGAATCTCTGTGTACGAATATGTACCAGACGCGTTGCGTAACATACATTTATCATCAGTAAAGCGTCTCGGGGGCAAGAGTATAAATCATTAGAATACCCCCCTCCGCGCATCGTCGCATACCGCATACCCCTCTGCGCTGATTCATCAGGCCATCGTCACAAAGCGTCCACAAAACAGAAGAAAAGCTTCATATTACGCGCGCTTGAGTAACATACAGCAAACCACATTGCTAGATATATTTAGTAAAATAGACATCACTTACGGCTGTGGCATATCGCAAAACCTTCGGAAGTGCTTAAGGCATTGAACTCGCAATCGAGTGGTCGCTCGACTACTGACGTGAACCCACTCCTACCACAATTCTTTCTTTTTAAAAGACTACTCCCCCAGTAGGGTACAAGCCCTGTGTCTCGGGGGGGTCTTAACAAACATACAAGTCACGGACACAAAGTACACCCAGACTCGGAACAACAATTTGTGGATCACACAAAGTGAAGTCCTGTGTGGGAATCGAACCCATGACCTCTTGCGTAGCAGTCGAACACACTGTCACCGCGCCACAGAGGCAGTCAAAAAATCAATTAGAAATGACAATTTAGCTTCGTAGGAGAGAGAGGTCTTAAAAAATTAGCATTATTCGCTGTCGTAGAGTGTTGAAACATCTCCAGAAAGTGGCGATTACGTCTCCGCAAGCAATGTGTACATGGGGAAATCCAGGAATTTAATTTAAAGGGCACGAGAGGCAAATGGCACAGCCGCATCTAACATGCTTACAACGAGGGAGGGGGGAGTGCATTTCGTTTCGCCCGACACCGGCCAATTGTGAGTTGCACTCATGACGGGGGGTGTAGTTGCCCCAAAAAAAATCTTCAGGGGGACATGAAGCAAACGTGTAAAGAAATTCACTATAATACAGAAATCTGGTACTAATTTCAACCATCTGGGGCACCCCCGCCCTGGATATCCGCCTATGAAAGTCTATATACAATAGACAAAACTCAAGAACATGGAATCTAGAACTATGCGTCGCGTCGCCCGAACTCGCATTGTATACTGCTCCTTCTGTAGTCTAGGTTTAATGTGGCATCGTCAAGATAGATTTAGACACAAACATATTAACAAGCCGTATTAATGTTGGAGCATGCAGACATAATATTATTACGTTTTTAATTGCTGGCCGATAATGCGTCTGATTCTTAGTAAGATTTGAATCGGGTGTTTGAATAGGTATCTATGATAATAAATATTTTATACCAACCATGCAATAATAGTTTTAAAAATCTATACTATTTCAATAGGAGTGATTAGGACTACTGCGCAAGATTTCATAAGTTTGATGTGCGAACATAAATTTGTGTATTTTATTTCTACTATCGTAAAATCCCCGCGGCATAATGACGAGCAGATCTTGAACCTGATAGCAAGCATCACACTAGACCATAACAATAACAGCGCCTCCCAAATCCTTGTTTTGCAATGATTTGAGTTTCATTGCATCGTGATTGTTAGATATTACTTCATAAGTCTCAATTACCGAGTAATTACGCTTCTTACTTGACTGAATTGACTGCAAAAAATTTTGATAAACTCGCAATTCGTACAGATTATATATACACTGGATCACACACTCTTGCGTAGCAGTCGGACACACTCCCACCGCGCGACAGAAGCAGTCCATTCATACGGGTCGTATATATATATATATATATATATATATATATATATATATATATATATATATATATATAGTAGTAGTAGTAGTAGCATATATATATATATATATATATTACGGGATGTAATTATTAACGCAATAAAACCCGTTCTATATAAATTTTCATAATGAATTGACTGCTTCTGTGTCTTCTACCCTAATGCAGTAGTCGTCTTTAAAAAAAATATTAGATCAATTCATTCTCTATTATACTGTACCTATTACTCTAATTAGGGAGTGTTTTGCAATGGCTTTGATAATTCAATTTAAAACTTAACCGACTTTATAATATAACTTGGTTAATAGTTGTAAGAAGTTTAAGTATGTCATATCAGTTAAATTCATGCTCTGCAATAAAAGCTGAGCAATTTTCACCTAAGCTTTACGAAGCTATAAGCAGTTTCACAGAATGTTCATAGCGCTCATAAGAGAAAACACTAGGAACGTAATTTTCGACACACCTTACGACCAAGAGAACTACGATAGTCTAGAATACTATATGTGGGTATAAGAGGGGGTGACTCCGCGACATTTCAGCGATGGGCGAGTCCGAAATGTTTCCTTAATCGAAAGAATCGCAGTCGACCATTTTAATCATCGAATGAACAATCGAAATATTATTTGATTGTTCCTATCCTATCCTATTGAACCTATTCGACTTTTTCTTCTGAATAGGTTTATTCGAAATAATTGCGAGTCGATGGATCGACTGTGATTTTGTAAACATCGAAACAATGGTTGCAGTTCCTCGATGCTCGAGTCTACTGATCCCGAATGGCACCAATGTTAACCGAATATTAGAGAATGAATGATCCAAAAAATGCACCGATTTTCACTTTATATACTTTTTAAAAAAAGTATATAAAGTGAAAGATATAACAAATAGCATGACATTTTAACCTTAAAGTTTACAATATTCAAAATACAAACGTAGGTAACTAGTACTAGAGCTTCAGTAATAATAAAACAAAAATACTTCAGAACCGATTTCAAATCAAATTGAACAGATTCATGACATTTTCCAGTCATTAAAAATCAGAAATACCAGCTATTCAACTAACAAAACAATTCTTAATAGACTTTGTAACAAAGTTAGGATCGATCGAATTTCACTCAGACGAGTAATTAAATTACTGATCATTACTACTAACAGTTAATTAATGGATTTGAAAGTAACTTTCGTACTTACTTCGAAAGTTACGAAGTTTACAAAAAGTAAATATAAGCGATCTCTAATCTCGAGACTTTCTTGGAAAGTTATAGAACAAATATTTACAGTTATGTAACCTAGTAAGATTTTTAATTAAATTTGATATTTGATGCTTTTTAATATTAACACTTGTCTGTTTGCTATACTTAGTATCAGCCTGTGATTTTGGTGGCTTTGCCTCCGTGGATTGGATCGTAATAAAAATCTATGACTTTTCTCAAGCTTAAAGGTACACACACAAAGCACATTGAGATCCACTCGGAAAGGAATCTGCACCGTATCGCCTCGCCGTCAACTGTTCGTGAGCTTATTCTGAGGCGAGGCGATTACGTTGAATGGAGTTTCATACAGAAGTATTTTTTTTTTTTAAAGAAACTAGCAATGTAGGATTGAGTCCCACATTACTAGCAATCTTGTTAACCCCTCCAGCTAAGCTTGTGTTAGGAGTGGGTTCACGTCGGTAGTATAATGGGTAGGATTCGAACCCGCGACCTCACTATTGCGAGACCGATGCCTTAGCCATTGGGCTGCGGTGCTTTCCGAGTTTATTAGCGTGCTTTGATCTTTAAACTGCCTCCATGCCAAAATCTGTGGACGCGCAAAATACACATTTAGTACCATTGCATTAAAAATAATGCTGGACTCTAAATTGGTCTGCGTTTACATTTCATCGATTCATTTTCAACTTTTATTGCTACGCTATATTGGCGTCTGCAAAGTCTCAATTAGGCTAAAAATATACAAATCTTTATAAAGTACTGAATTTCAGAGTGCAAAGGGCGCCAGGACCAACGCGAGCATAAATCATTGGTGTCGAACGCCTTCTATCGGAGCTGACACCTAAATCGCAGAAGGCATTACTCATCGGGGACACCGTGCGAATAAATCCCAGTATTTTTCCCTTTTTCTTAACGACATTCCACTTTGCGCCTCCGAGACGGTTTCAGAGTAAACGCTGATTATTATATGTTGTCAAATGTAAGCAAGACGTCAGCAGTTCTCGTTGGGAGATAATTTTCAAGTTTATTGTGTCTTAAGTGTGTGTTTGTCCGTTTCCAAATCATGGAAGCGTCAATATTTTGTAAAGTAATCGTTTTGCGAGACGAAGGTATACTGTTTAGGTATTGATTTGTACTTACTGTTTGCGTACAGTCTGTAACAGAAGGAGTCTATACATCAAATTTGCCAAAGCTTGACAGTTTATTACACATTATTCATTTTCAAAAAGACCTCATGTTTATTTTCTTACGTAATTTTTGTATATCAATAGCATAACATATCTTGTGCAAAAATACGAGCTAGGCGTCAATTTTAAATTAACTTTTGATTTGTTTATCTAGAGCAATCGATATTTATTATAATCAACATACGATCTTCGTTTAAAGTTATGGCATACATCTATACTAATATTATAAATACTCATACTATAAAGCTGAAGAGTTTGTTTATTTGATTAAACGCGATAATCTCAGGAACTACGGATCCGAATTGAAATATTATTTTATTGTTGGATTGCCCATTTATCGAGGTAGGCTTTAGGCTATAACATCACGATACGACCCATAGGAGCGAAGCAACAATGAACAATATTGCAAAAACGGGGAAGTCACCTAGTAAATTATAACGATAGATATTTGAGTGCTTATAATTCTTTATTCAGTTATTTATGGTTATCAATAATTTTCACACAAGTGCACAATAAAATTAACATTCTATACTAGCTTTTCTCCGCAGCATCGCCCGCGTTGTCTGACTTTTTGACGCGAAAAATAATTGAAAACAATCTATGAAGGGGGTTGCATATACGATCAAACTATGAGAATAATCGGTGCAAGAACTATATGAAATTTTGAAGCATAGCAAACCAAGTTGACGTGTCTGCTCTTCACAAACTCTACAACCTGTTTATTTAGAAACTAGCTGAGTTGCGAAATTTCGTTTGGGTCAATTTTCCCCGCTTTTGCAACATTTTTTATTGCTGCTCGGCTCCTAATAATGGTAGCGTGATGTTATATAGCTTATAGCCTTCCTCAATAAATGGGCTATCTAACAGTAAATAAATATTTTTAAAAATTAATTAATATAATTTAATAAAATATTTTTTCATTTCGAATCAATGGTTCTTGAGATTATCGCGATCAAACAAACAAACTATTCAGCTTCATAATATGAGTATAAATGTAGTTTTCAATAATCTGCCGTCACATAATTTACAAGATCATTAAAAGAGTTGTAACTTAATTTCCAAAACAGGGCTTACTTAATACAAAGCAACCGCCATAAGAAGGCAAACTTTTTTCATTTCCAACATCGAAACCAAAGAGAACACGTCACATTTAAAATATAGCATCCTTGCTTAAGGAAACAGGCGCGAAGCCTTGAGCGATAGCCGTTTTACCAGAGAAACAAGTGCTTGCTCATTTTAATATTTCCAAGTCTTCTTGAGCGTGGCGTCATTAAGCGAAAAAAGCGCCGCGAGCGGAATTGGGACAGGTCCTTTATACCTCTCGGTCCATTGTTGTATTTTTCCCTACAGCGCTTGTTTTAAGAGCCTAGTTGTGCCGCTAATGTTTTCTTCCTGAGCTCTACTGGGACAGTATTGATTTTTTGCTCCTAAAGTAATGTATTTTTTTATTGTTTTGTCCTCAGATGTTGTTTTTAGAGCGGACGTTTTAGATGTTAAGTGTTTTCTTTATTTCCTGCTTATAATAAATACAAAGAACTTAGTAACTATGTTATGTTAAGGGTTCATGGCCATTTATATCGATATTTGTTTATCTTTCTTAATGACTCTGTGGCGCGGTGGGAGTGTGTCCGATTGCTATGCAAGAGGTCGTGGGTTCAATTCCCATACGGGACACTACAAATTGTTGTTTCGAGTCTGGTTGTACTTTGTGTCCGTGACTCGTTTGTTTGTAAAGTCCCCCGCGACACAGGGCTTGCACCTTACTGCGGGAGTCTACTTTAAAAATCTGAAATGTCACGTTCTCAAGGAGAGAGAGTCGTGAAGTGAAGTTTCACTTCCAAAACAAGGCTTACTTAATAAAAAGCAACTGCTATAAGAAAGTAATCTTTTTTCATTTCCAACATCGAAAGCAAAGAGAACACGTTACATTTAAAATGTGGCATCTTAATATTCTAATTTCATCATTTTATACATTCTATAAAGTTATATCAATCTTTATCGGTGCATAGCAATAAGGTTAATCAAGTTAACTGGGCTCTACATTAAATGCCAAGATCACATAGCATACAAGAAAGATAATTGAAATTCTATAAATATAACAGGGTCCTTATTCACATTCTTTGTTTTTTCTTTTCGCGGTAAGCCCGCGCGAATTGTTTCTCGGCAAGCATACGCGGTGCACTCAAAGATGTCCGCCGCACATACGTTGATGCATTTCTAAGCGCAGCTCTCTATTTACTAAGATTTTGACAATTCGCACGGGCTAGCCACGAAAACGCAAAAAACAACATAAATAAGGACCCTAGTAAGTAATTAACATTCAATAATAATTCGTTGAAGAATAAGTACTTCATTCAAAGTAATATTATACACCAAATCGATCGTATTCCTAAATTTAACACTACTCATCTTCAAAAGGCTTTAAATGATTCACACATAACAATGTGTCTGTCTCAATACCACTACAACAATCTGACATTGTAAAATGACGTCAACTATCACGGGACAAACGTACTATGAAGAATTCCTTCACAAACATTTAAAAATAACACGTCACCAGACAAAAAACGTCGCTACCACACAATATACAGATACAGAAGGTTGGCTTACGGCCATTGTCCCACGAACGTTACAGTAAGAAAGCGAGCAGCGATTTTATCGCCTAAGAAACGTACATACTTATGTAGATCCCATGTAAACAAAAGAGATACAGATATTAATAGTTGATCGCTGAGCGTTCACACTGCCGGCGAGTACTCGCTCTAAACTGCATCTCGTTTGTTAATACGGATGGGATCTATAATACACATCTATTGTACGTTTCTTGAGAGATCAAATCACAACTCGCTACTAGCTGTTGGTGGGACAGATGCCTACAGTTCAACAAAAAATCAACGCACCTCCACGTGCACAGTCTTGGTTGATGATTCGACCGAAATCGACTGAGATCTGTGTGAGAGTTGTACGTCTATGTCTGCATGCTTGTTTTCGCTCGTTGTAGGGAGTCGCCCATCTTATTTATCTAATTTGTGTCGCTACTGTTGAAACTTTATTTAGCCGCGCTCACTATCGTCACTCACAGCAAAATGAATCTGTGACGTGCTGTTTTGTGAAGAATTCTGAGTCATATTTACGTAACTCTTAAGACCTAGGGCAGACGTTACAGCTGTTGTAGATATTGTATGTATATCTATAGGCCGTTTTAAGCTTTACTCCTTATGCCAAGATTGAGAACAAAATGACTGAAGATTTGTCATCAAAGTTAAAAGGAAAATAATCCATGCGAAGAATCCATGTCTTCGGAAATCTAGATACGATGTAGCTTATATAAATGTATGGCATTTTAACAGAAGCAAATATGTATGAAGCAGAAATTTTGACACGGAGGTTTTGGACGTCATTAAGAGACTTACAGCTAATATAACAAAAGCAGTGTTATCATTCCCACTATTAAAACACTACGTGCCTGTATAAGAGAGGTTATGGGAGTTGTATGTGTATGTGTGTGTGATTTTGTGCATTCCAGGAAGATTTGTTTTTGAAGTTTTGGTCCAGTTATAACACAAACACAAACAGTATAAGATTTTGAACCCGCCGGGTCCTAAACATTACCACTGCGTCACCCTACAGACTATTAAGCTCACCCCCAATACCATTAATTCACAACTAATATGAAACGGCACAATCAAAGAAAAACCAATACACAGCAATAGGCTACTTCAGAAATATATAGCTCACGCAGTGAACTGTAAAAGCTCCTTTCCTTCCAATATTAGAGGCCCGTTACTAAGAAACATGTTTCAAGACACGTACACGTTAAAAATTCCTTTTCTTGTGTGATTACGCACACATGCATATTTTCCCTTCAACCTCGACGGGTTGCGTTCTGTTCATAAATCAGAGTCTTGTCAAACAGTTCGGAACTGACTAGATATATTGCCACTGTGAGCTATGCTCTGTACAAGTTCGTTCCGATACTAAAAACTTGCTGAATTCTAGATGATCTTACTTAGTAATAGCTATTTAATATTATGTGTAAGAGAATCTTTGGATCCCAGTTTTAAGAAAATTGCGCCTACGAAGGAATATTAGATTTGGTATAATTAAAGGAGGAAAGTTACCAATATTTTCATATTTTTAAGTAGGTAGAGCAATTCTTCTATATATAGAAATAGCTGTTCCGCGCAACTTCGTCTGCGTAAAATTTTCCCGATTTTGCAACATATCTCATTGCTGCTCCGCTCCTATTGCTCGTAGCATGATGTTATATAGCCTGTAACCTTCCTCGGTAAATGGGCTATCCAACAGTAAAATATTTTTTCAATTCGGATCAGTAGTTCCCGAGATTGCCGCGTTCAAACAAACAAACTCTTCAGCTTTATAATATTAGTATAGATAAATTTAAGAAAAAATATATATAAAAAGTATCTGCAAAACCAATAAGGTTGTAATTTATAAAAATAATAAACGATGGTTTTATTTGGCCTCTAGGTAACCCCTAGCAGTTAGAATTTGATTATATAGCATGTTTCGCGATAACTGTGGAGTCACTATCTATTATTGAATGTGCCCTTTCATGCTCTGTGCAGATTAAAAAATAATGACCAAACAGTATTTTTTTCAATCCGACTGATTGGTTAAATATTAGGTTAGCAAATTATATTGATGAGAAAATAACTAATAAGTAATAGTTTCGCGAGTAAATGTTTGCTTTTTTATTTATTTTTCTGAATAGTTACGGTAACTAAGCTCTACCTACGTATTTACCTACCTATTTAGAAAAATAAATAAAAAAAGTTATACGTTACTCTGATAATTGTATAACAAAATCTTTATTTCTCTTATTGATTTTAAATGTAAAAATGGATAATATTTTAATCACAAAGTAATAACTTACGAGTATGATAATTTTTCCAGCAAACATCCACCTCCAAATATCATTTGCGAAGAACGCAAAAATTATAATAATAGAATATATTTTTGTTGGAGATGTTTCTAAAGGTCGTTTCGACATACCTATAATGCATACGCGACTATACGAGCCGTCAAAAACTAGTCGTCGCATATTTTTGTCTCCATTCCGCCCACTACTCATTTTTACCAACTCGTTTTATTTTTAAAACCCAAACCACTGATTCACAGTTGCCTAATGCTTCAGCTTATGACATTAATTAGTCAGTTATTATTTTAACGGAACTATTAACTGTAGGAAAGGTAATAAACCTCTGTACTACAGACCTCGGAATGAAGACATAAATTTAATTTTCTAAAATTAAAAATGACAGATCATGTTTTTTTTTAGATTACAGTTGTAATTTTGTAATAATATGTGGATTCATAAAAATGTAAATTGCGTTTTTAAAATATTAAAGCAGGTGTTTTCAAATTTTGAGAAAACCTAAGATATAAGATTGTAATAATAGGGGACCGTGATATGTTATTAAGTATATAAAATAATGCGCAAAGATTTAAATTATCTATTTGTCACTTTCTGAGACGTAAGTTTAGTACCAACCTACGTACGCAGTTTTATAATATACTTGAAGACGCCACTATAAGTCATCGAATTGAAATCGAGAGATCTTATTATACCAACTCCTAAAACAAGCAATTTTTGTTAGCTGGAGGGGTTAATAAAATTGCTAGTAATTCATGATTCACATTGTTTGGTTGCTGTTTTTAATCTGCAAATATCGAAAAGGCTCACCTAATAATAAATAGTGATGACGGTTATCGCCAAAAATGCTAATTAGATATGTCAATAATTAAAAAAAGGGGAAAACTACCAGTTGTAGAAGTGTGACGAAGTCTGAAGTCTAAGCTTTTTATATATTATTCGTCTGGAGTGTGGGACCGCAGTGTCAATTATTTTTCGTGAAATAGTGATGTAAGCACATTACTGGGTTTCGGTTTAAAGGCACTGTAGTAAGTGTAATTACTGGGCAGATGAGACTAACGAACTAATGTCTCAGAATGGAAAGCGCGGCAAGAGACGCTTGAATCTTTGCGGTATATGGTTTTAATGGCGCTGATGCTATTGGCGATCTGTTACATGGGCTGGTGATTTGTATGTGAATTGTAAAAAAAGCACCTGACCCCCTAGTCAGCACAATGGCATATTTTCCTTAGGGATTTCACCACAAAAAAAGCTAGCCGAATTCTGAGCCAACCTCTACCGATTACATTCGTACGAGATACAAATACGAATAGTGAACACGCGTTTACAGAAAAGAAATAAATTTCGCTCCGTCATAGCAAATATTCGGCGTGAACCATAAAATAGTTTTACGAGCCGAACCTAGTTAGTTATTACACGGCTCGGATACATGTTACAGATCATGTTCTCATAAATCTGCATTGCGTCCAATTTGGAACGATTTTTAAACGAAGATATATATATTTTGTTTTACGTTTTAAAACATTATTACAGCGATAGTGTTGTCATTGTTGATGATTTAATGTGGCGGTATTTTTAGGATTCCAAAAGTTACTAACGGAATACTTTTACTATCGCTACGTTCAAGTGACGGGAGCTTAACCGCTTAGAAACATATGGAAGAAATTGTAAACAAGTGTCAAAGTGCTTTAATGTCAAATCCAAATTTATTATGTGATGCCAAGTTCGGAAAACACTAATTTAATTTATAGTTTACCTTTATTTTATTTATTTGTAAGTATCAGATCAACTATGATTTAGAATTTTAAATATTAAGGAAACTCAAAGTCTAAAATAAATATTTTCTTATTATAAGCATAGCAATTGTAGGACTTATTGATTTTAAACTTTCGATTTCTATATTTATTTCGGGACTAAATCGCGTGATATATTTAAAGGTACATACCTTTTATTTACCCGACACGACGTTTCGATCGAATTGCACCGATCGTGGTCACGAGATAATTCGACTTAGGTTCGTACCTTTAAATAATTCACGCGATTAAGTCCTGAAATATATCTAATAAATTGTAAGTCTCTTTGTTTCTCAATAAAATTAAAATAAAAAAAGTTATAGCTTGTCTTCTTCGACTATGATAAGAGACGTAATGACTCCCTGATAAGCTATGGCTTCACTTACTAGCAAAATTTAACAGTAGGTTGTTTCACTGCAGTTGTGGAAAACAAGGTGTTACGTCTCTCCAACTTAAAGGGAGGATATCTCCGACCAGGCGAGGTGATCGTCAGCTGTTAACATTAGGAACATATGGCAGCTGCTGTAAGAACTTCACTTATGCAATACAGGATTTGAGACGATTTTATATTACTTGAGTGGGTACAGTTTTATCTCTCTCTTAATTTTTGATTTTCTGTGGTGATTTTGACATTTCATGTATTGATGGTCTATGAAAAGTATTGAAAATGATAATAGTATCTTGGGACAATTCACGCAACGCCATCTGATCCCAAACAAAGCAGAGCTTATATTAAGGAAACCGAAAAAATATATTTGTTCACGCAAACTTTTATCCTGGGTGGGGATCGAACTTACGACCTCCGGCTTTGCAGTCATGGTTATTAACCACTAAACCAATAGGCCAGTCGATTTCAAACTTATGTGTATTAAAAAAATAATAAAAGAAATTCAAATTTACCCAAGGTTATGTATAATAGTTACGAGTACATTTCGTAGCAATTATTCGAGTACGTAGCAACTACACCTGCTACGTCGTAGCTTATTGATAGTGATTGATATGATAAATTACCGTGTCATAAAATAAAAACAATATTCAATTTTATTTGTTTTTGCTACAACAATATTTACGTCACAATTTACATGTGAATGTTTAAAGGAGCGTCTAAACGAGTCATGTTTTACGGCAACATGGCAATAATGTCCCGACTATATAGGAAAACATGTTTTGTATGGTCACCTATGGCCAATATTGATTTGTACTAATTAGTAGCTCACATAATTGTCATTAAAGCTGTCACAGGGTATGGCCCAAGTATGGCAATTGTTGCCGGACTGTGTAGCTCGTTTAGGAAACTGGATCATGCGCCAAACTATTGCAGACATATTGCCATTATTGGCCGAGCAATTAATTGCCAATAGTACCGCCACGAATTGCCGTAAAACATGGCCTGTTTATTTTCGCTCTGACAATAATAATGTGTCAAAAATATTTACAATCTTGTTATTATAAGAATAAGTTTATGAATATTTTTACTAGCGATTATATTAGTACTATTCACAAAAAAATCTTGAAAAATGACCTCATGTTTTTGCTTTTCGCTGAGTGGGTATAATATATGAGCCGGTATAAGCTCCTAGGCAAAAAAAGTACAGAAGGTCGGCTTCCTACAACGAAAAAAATACGGCCAAACACTTACGGACATCTTGTTCGACTTCAGTCGAATGCTAAATGGAACTGCGCACGTTAAGAGCCGCGTAATGGTCTCCTAACCGATGCATGTCTATAACGGCGGCCAATTTCATTAAAGACTAGCCAACTACGTAGTGCACGAGTGTATACGCAGACACAAGTGCACTCTCTATTCCCACACTCGCATAGTCCAATGAGACCGAAATCCAACCCGACCGGAGATACTAGACGCAGGACCGACGCGACGGCTTAACGTGCCTTTCGAGGCACGGAGAGGTGTGACATCTATGGAAGAACGGTGAAAACGTCGCTTCACCTCGCAAATATCTTGGTATGCTCGTTCACTGAGTACGCGTCTATGTATTTACCATAAGTACTTAGCAATTGGGGGGGACCTTTGGACTTTAAAAAAATTAAATCACACAAGTAGTTATAACACATCGTAAAACAAATCACCGTCAAGAAATATTGTAAGAACATCGTCACGTGCAACAATGTATAAAAATATATAAATTCACGTGACAAAAACTTACGTAATCCACGAATTTTTATTCCGAGTCTGGGTACACTTTGCTAAAAGCCATTGTTTCCGGTTAAAATGAAATAGAGTGACATTATTCACTGAACAACAAACTCAACGGCAATCTGCCAAGAATTTATACTCTGTTAAGTTTCAATCTCAAGTTGATCGTTAAAGGTCGGTGTCCAATACACCTCACTGTGGGTGTATTGAACACAGATCTTAAACGATCAACTGATCCAATAGTGTCGCGTTTCTAGACCAACACGTCGCATGCTGTATGAAGTGTTGGATTATTCCGTCGATGGGACCACAAAAAAACCGAAAATACAAAAGAAGAGGTTCATGCAACTTCACTCGGCGGCGCAGATATAGAAATCACTCACTGAACAGAAACCTTTGAAACAAAGTGGTTCCAGATTCAGCGTTCGTGAATGTACGTTGCTTGAGCATTACGAAGTTTTTTGTGATGGAATGCTGTATTGAACACCAAATATAGTGCCTCGGTAGCGCAGCGTCACTATTTTGCTAAAAGTGTGGGTTCAATTTCCACGCGGGACAGACCTTTATAAAATTGTATCTCACAAAGCCCTGTTGGTTTTGAGTGTTAGTATACTATGTTCATTACAGTATTGTTATAAACTCCTCTGTGACATAGAACTCGTATAGGGCCCGGAAACAAAGAAAACTCAGTCTTTAAAAAAAATAACCAGAAAAACAGTTACAGTTCAAATGTAGTACCTACGGTGTGTACTGGACAAAAACCATTATTATCAGAATAGTAGTCACAAAAGTGGTTTAAGTCACCTCACTATAATAATAAGCTGACAAAAAAAACACTTTTGGGACTGTTATTCTCATAGGTTGATGTATTCTGTTAATATTATGCGAATTATACCAATTTCTTAGAAAACGTTACTACCAGATGAAAAAGTACGCAATAAAAAATTAACAAAATAAATTTACTATGCGAATTTAGTTGGCAGGCGTACTTGACCGAATTCTTTAATTTTAACAACAAAGTAACGAGTATACCTACTGTAATTTGTATGTTTTATAATCTCTTCAATGAACGTATAGTCATTGATGTTAATATAAAATAAGTACCTACACATAAATCATCTATCATCATCAGCCTGTTTCTGTACACTGCTGGACAGGCCTCTGCGTCTCTGTTGCGAATTTTATCCTTCACAGAAATCCAAACATAGATTGTTCCATACCGCAATTTTAAATTTGTGTACTGGACTGAAAATAAGTAACCAAAGGTACTACACTTAATACGTATACCAAAAGTACTACACTTAAATACGTATTATATATATCTACCCATATGACGCCCCACAGCTGGACTCGGGACTCCCAGTAGAACCTAATTCAGTCGCGTTTATATTTACTCTTTTGATGAATGCTGACTCCAACTATCAGCAATTGCCAAACTCACCTACCCGAGGTTTCTAATATATTAAGTACCTTAAGTTTTATTTTATTTACATACCTACTTATTTATTATTTGACAAATATAATTACTATTCCATTATTTATGTTTTATTTTTTTATATACATTATTAATATATAAATATTTTTTGGTTTAAATTATTCTTTACACTTTTATTGTTTTGTAGGCCTAGGCCGAAATAAACGCATTTTCATTTCATTTCATTAAGTCCTGGGGGTTATTGCCATAATCGCCACGCTTGGCGAGCAGGTTGGCACTCGAAGTAAGACATAAAGTACGCAGAGGTTGCTGCTACCCATCCTCCGGTGGGAAATCCCATAGTCGCATGGACGACACTCACGGCAAGAGACGGGGTGGTACTATTCTTAAGCCGGTACCAATAGCACATAACCAGTGTAAACTGCCACCGAAAATTCTTCATGTTAATACTTTGTAGTATTTTACCTGCGTATTTGTCCCACATAGGTCATCGATTGAAACCATTTAGATTTGATTTGATATAAAGATTTTCAAGCTTAAGAAAAAAAAGTTACTTTGAAATTGTCACACAATATAGAGAGAGATTGAGAGAGAGAAAGAGAGAGAGAAAGAGAGAGACGATAAAATAATGTCATAGGTACCTACTCAAATATTTTCAGTTTCAATAGAACAAGGTATTCATATTGATCACTCGTGGAGGTATTTTGTTAACTATAATGTAGAAAAACAATAAATTAATCCATTAATATATAAATGTTTGGAATAAACGAGTGACGACGAGAACAGTGGCTAGTTTATGGAAATGAAGGTAATTTAACGAGCTTTTTATATGTTTTCGATTGTGGGTGTCTCAACGAACATTGTTTGTTACAGCTGTAGGTACAATCGGGCGCAGAATGTTTACGATTATTCCTTAATTAATAAATATTCCAACTAGATGGCACCACATTAAATATTCTTACTTGTCATTTTAAATTATTCCTTTTTGATAACATTATCCAATTATCAATTGATTTTCTAGTACAATCATTTAGTTATCATCATTAGTAAAGAGGTCCGTTGTAATCTAATTATTATTGTTATTTTTTACTACCTGCCCTACTCGGCTTCGCGCGATATTCATTTTTCTGTACATTTTTTTTATTAATTTATTTTCTTCAAACCTGGTCCTGAAAATAACGAACCCAACAAAAAAGAATTATCCTATTTGGTGCAGTCGTTCTGAAGTTATGCACGTACATACACTTCAACGTTTCATTTTTATTTATGTAGACTTAAAGTTACATCGTGTTTAACTATTATTCAAATGTGACGTCAAAACTGATTAAAACCGTTGTTTATCAGACTTTCGTATTAACAAAGAAATCGAATAGTGACCGCATCACTTGCCACTTACATAGTCTAAAATCTCTCTAAGGACCGACTTGTTGATATTGAAAAAATGACAATAATCTTCTACTAATCTTATACAGCATCTATTAAGTATTAAAACGATCCGAACAAAAAATGTCTTAGGTATTTTTAAGTTTTACGATTATTAATTACCTAGTTACTAAGCAGCAACGTTACCTAGTAACCTTGCTACTTAGTGAAATATTGAAAGTAAATAATGTACTTTTAAAACATTCGAAACAAATATTGTTAAAACGTTCGACACAAATATAAATAGAAAATGAAATCATTCCACGTTACAAGACAGTTTCTACTAGCACTATAATTTAATTAGCCTGTAAAAAATGCATTAAAAATTTGCTCGCATAAAATATTTTTTTTTAGTATTTTTAAACACTTCTGCGGAGAACCATACCGCAAAACTATGTAACTTTGACTGTGTCGTTAAAATGGCCACGTAACTGAGTTACCAAAGCGCATACATTAAAAACTTTGAATGATGCAACATCTAATTGAATTGAAAATGTACAAACAATTTTTATTAATGACGTCAGCAATTTAATATAACTCGCTATCAGCAATTTAGTATCTGCTAATTTTAGCCGATAGCCGAAGGATTTTAAGCAAATTTATTTTTAGCCGAACCTTTAGGATTAAAATTTTAGTCTTCAAAAATTGTGCTAGGTTTAATTATTTACTTAATGACCTTACCAATTAATCATTGTAGATGAACTAAAATTTATTAGATATTTTTAATAATTTTACAAGTGGACATACATGTACTTAATGGTAAATATTTTTTTTTTGTTGTAACAATGCGAAGAGACTATAACACGTTTTACTATCGAACAATCTGCGTTGCCAAAAGTATTATGTGTGTGGTCTCTTAGATCCCGCAAGACAAAACAACAGTGACAGTACTAAGAGACGGTGACGAATCCACTGAAAGCCGAGAGTCTATTTATATTTATTTTTTTCACTAGGATAGCCTTGACTCTAGAACGAGCAATGAACAGACAGAATTTTTTTCTTCAACGTGGTGAAATTTAAACTGAAACAATCGTAAAACTGTAAACCGAATTTCCTGTAATATTTTAGTCGCACGCGAGATTTTAAAGATATGTCGTATTTTAGTTTAAGTGACCTTCATTATATTTTTTATACTAGTAGTCAAGCAAACAGTCTCCTAAAGTACCTAGTTAGCATAGGTTATGGACACTAGAGACACGTGTTTTGGCTACCTTGTTGGTGTTGCGAAATTTATACACTGACAACATAATGTGGACTCGGGACAAGTAGAAAGTTACCAAAAAGAAGCTGCAAATGGCCGAATATTCAAACTAGTAGCGTTTGAATATTCGGCCATAGGCTATGTGTCTACTATGATAAAAATATTTTAAGTATTTTTGCAACAATACGTTATTGTTAAAAAATATATGGTAATCCACAACTTAATCTTTGAACTTTTTATCATCAAAAGTAATACAAATCAAAGTAAATATATTTATTTCGTACCAGATTTTTTTTAAATCTGGTTTCATCAAATTAAATATAACAAAATAAAAGTTTTGTTTAAAAACAAAATGAAGTTATTCGGTAGTTTCAAGTGTAAAGCTCATGAGAAGAAGCTGTTCAGTAGCTCATGGGCCTCTCATATAAAATACTAAACGAAAATGATTTGACAATAGAAAATATGACGTCTCAAGTTTGCATAAAAAGTTACACACAATAATGCGTTTCTTAAAAAGAAACATGACTTCAGTCAAAAATCATATTGTAAGACCTCGTTAGTCTTATGCTATCACCGTCGCTTTAGAGTAACTACAGTAGTAGTACTGTAGTACCGATAAAAATACTTTTGAATACATATCAAATTTAATTATCGTTTAAGTAAGTATTTGAGAAAAATCCGAACCGGTAACCGAATGTACTAGTATATAATTTCTAAAATTAAATTTGTTTTTTTTTTCTATTAAAAATGATGTCACCTGTAAGATGTCTGACTTTCTATACATTTTATATTTTAATAAAATATCATGTAAGCGTCAAAGTGGTCCAATTCGGTACCAACTCCTCCCTCTTTACATGTATTGACGTAACATGTAGATGAACTCATAAATTTTCCTAAGAAATTCGCATACAAGTGTCACGAAACTTGTAATAAATAATACCACATATTAGAAAGCGTGTTTACTTAAAAATTATATTAAACTGCATATTCTAGTTTACGTAAAGTAACCTTTTACATTTACTCATATTTGCTGTTCAAATGTATATATTTATCATTTAAATATACTTACGACAATTTTAGTTTTATATTAAGGTTTTATTGGCTTAATTTGTACTTTCTTAATTTTCTCCTTATTGTCTGATTACTAATTTTAAAATTTGGCTTAAGGTTTTGACTATTATTATTTAAAATAATATTATTATTTATAATAATTTAATAGTATTTTCTAGATAGGTACTTTTTTATTCATAACCTAATATTATTGCATGCTCAAGTTAGCCAAATATGTGGAACTCAGGAATTGTTTTTAAGACCTTTGAATGTATCATAATTGAGGCAATAAAAATATTTATTATTATTATTACTAATATCTTCAATTTTTATAAATTTGATTAGAATTGTACAACTTTATGCTATTCATTTTTACTTAAAAAATATATATTAAACATTTTTCAACAAATTAAAAATGGATGGCTTTAGAATATTAAAAGGTTAAACTAACAATTGATTAGTTAATAATAAGAATATTTTCAATACTATATTTTATATATTATTGAAAAGCAATCGGCATAAATAAATATTTAAAAAAATCGTTGAATGTAATATGACCAAAGACTAGTCTTCCAAAACAAATATATAATATTTATTTCGGCCACAAATCCCATCCTCAATATTAATAGTTCGATCTAAATCAGTACAATAAAAGAATCCCCAACCCGAACACATTTACAACTCGACTGTACATAAGAAATGTCCCAGTGTCGTAGACAATAGAAGGTCAGCGGTGTATCATAGCAATAGAATTCGCTTTGGCAGTACTAATACATTACTGGGACGAGATTTGGCTCGGTCACAACGTTAAAGCAAGGAATAGCCGACAATAACAACTGTTCGACTCGAGCGTACTTCGCTATCATTATTCGAGCTTTGGCCATTTTTTTTCTTTACGCACACGTATACACTATACAGCCGTGAACTTTGAGGGTAGTTGTTATGTGTTTTTTTATGTCGGTACCTAGTTATTATACCATAGTCAAATGTGGAATTTCTTATTTGAAAATAGAAGTATTTAGTTTTAACAGTTCTGAATTCATTTTTTTGTACTACATTTTGACTATGAGGCTTAAAAGTGTAAGTGGGACATCTAACTTGGTTTTGCACTACCGCTGATATCGGCCAATATATTTCGCGAATCGTTCATATCGTATGATAACGATATAATCGATTGAATAGTACTAAATCGAATCGTCATCTTCATTCCCCTGCACACTATCTGTTACTTTAAACATCGTTTAACAATTTAACCTATGTTTATAATAAACGAATAACATTAGCTAGATAGTGATGATAGGGTTATGAAATAACATGTATGGCGTATATCTTTAAAAAAAAATTAAGAACATTAAAACTGCCCTAAAGTAGCGAGTAAAAAGGCATGTCATGGGTTGAATTCACATCCATTTTACTACTGACGTGTGTGGGGTAATATGGGCTTATCCATAACATGAAGGGTTAAATTTATTTAAAAAGAGACATACTACGTATGCCAGCAAATAGCGCTAGTAAGTAGGTACCTACTCTTTGAGTTTATATTGTCTAGATGTTCTCTCATTACGTAAGTGTATATAGTAAAAAAACTTTGTTTGTTTTTTTCATAGCTTCTAGGGACTGTAGACCTATAATAAGGTGTGTATATAAAAGTATAAGGTTTTAAATTTAACTCGATACCTCCACGTGTTCAAGAGATAAAGAGTCTTAAAATACAGACAGACGGACAGACGGACAACAAAGTGATCCTTTAAAGGTTCCTTTTTTTCTTTTGAAGTACGGAACCCTAGTAATAAAAAAACTTTGACGTTTGACTTTCATGTATTAAGTGAATCTGTCAAAACATGACGTGTAAGTTTTGACAGGTGAATGGATTTAATACATTGACGTATAGACCTGGACCGCGCGAACCTTTCAATTAAAAAGTAAATATTGACTGCAAAGCGTGAAAGAGAGAAAAAACTCGTGCAGCCCTGTTTCTTTGACAGGTATTGTCCACAAAGTCTCTTTCGAGAGTTGTCAATTTTGTGAGGTTATGTTGCAGTCCATGTCTATACGTCAATGTTCAATGATTAAATCAACAATTTATCTATATTATGTATGTATTTAGAAATATATAAGTATGTTTATCAGTTGTCTGGTTTCCATAGTACAAACTCTGCTTAGTTTGGGATCAAATAGCGTTGTATGAGTTGTCCCAAGACTAATATTAGATGTATTGTATATAAAATTATTTAACCTAAGTTAAAATAGACCAAGATAGACAAGGAATCTAGACCATCACTACACACGACGCACTTAACCAAGTTCGTGCTATCACTGGCCAATTATAACCCTACAAAATAAAATATGTAGGTCGTTACACAGTACCACAATAACTCATACATACAGCCGTTAAATATAATATGAATGGAATGGAATTTTCACACCTCGTTCTATATTTATTTTCACAACAACTCGTAGCTATGCTAATAACCTATTTTTATGGCAAACTCCGACAAAATATGGTAATGTTTTGCATAAATCTGTCACCAGTACAGCCATAGGTAATAATTTCTATAACGTGTCTAGTTTTGTTTATACGCGTAAAATGTACCTGTACACAATTATCCGCCTTAAGCTATAAATTTTAAAGACTGAAATAGAATTCCCCAAGTTTACAATCCAATGATATTTTTTTCTTTAGACAAATCAAACTTAAATATGATTTGTTATAGAGGTGGGATAATACTGAACGATAATATTGATGAGGTCATTGATCTGTTCCAATATTAGGTATTTTAATATATTACTTTAGGTATTAGTATTATTTTTTACTTTGATCTGAAAGAGTGCATCAGCTGCCGATATTTTACCGTCTTTCTTGAGAGAAATAAACGAGATAGGTATTTATGGCCCATCAAGAAGTTATTATGATTTTACCAGAAGGAAGACCACCATTATAAATATTTCATCACTTTCCACCGGTAGTTATTTATAGTCTCTAGCTAGATTATATTGAAGATTATAGAAATTCCACTTAAAATGTTTACCTTTTAAGTGCAAAGGAGATTTAAAAATTAGGTCAGGATTGAAATAACACATTCATTTAAATCGGTGGAATTCAACGTTACAAAACAGTTGTTAGTTTCGTATTTATATGGAAGCTGTAACACGGTCGCATAATATTGGTATTACAAAGTACCACGAAGTTATTTTTAATGTGTATAATCAGATGGTTGTAACAGGTATTAATTAACGTTTATAATTGTCTAAAGGTACTTGTTTTAAACATACATTGCCGTACTTTATTTTTTTGTGCAATTGCACACGATGGAAGTTATCTAATTATTTTATTAAAGATTGAAAATTCGGTAGATACCTACATGAGATAAAATATTTCTACAGAATTTATAATTCAAAATTTATAAATTGTCGTTATCAAACCTGGATTTTTCATGTAGGCAATGTCACATTTTGTATTAATAGGTAGGTATAACTCGGAACCCTGTACCCTTAAATTAGGGTAATCTGTATCTTAAGAGACACTGTTCGGCTGCAAAACGACGTACAAATAGACTTCACAAGCTGTAGACTGTATTGTTCTACCACTTTCTATACTAATATTATAAAGCTGAAGAGTTTGTTTGTTTGAACACGATAATCTCAGGAACTACTGGCCGGCATTGAAAAAATATTTTACTATTAGATAGCTTATTTAACGAGGAAAGCTATAGACTATATAACATCACGCTACGACGAATAGGAGCGGAGCAGCAATGAAAAATGACACAAAAACGGGGAAAATTTATTTGACTGCGTAAATTTTTCCCGTTTTTGCAACATTTCTCGTTGCTGCTCCACTTCTATTGATCGTAGCGTGATGCTATATAGCCTATAGCTTCCTCGATAAATGGGCTATCCAACAGTAAAATAATTTTTCAATTTAGACCAGAAGTTCCTGAGATTACCGCGTTCAAACAAACAAACAAACTCTTTAGCTTTATAATATTAGTATAGATATATAGCTGAGTGCAAGTACCTAGTAATTATTTTGATACGCTATGATGCACTCATGTTAATTAATGAACACCGTGTTTATGTAAAGTAACATAATTAAAATAAGGTCACAGTGATAACCTGACCGAATTCGAATTTATGTCTTTTAAATTAATGTCTTTTTCAGCTGTGGTTTACGTTTTATGCGTAAATCAAGTGATTTCACGAAATACTTTTTTAAACTTTGTTTATGTTAGATACTTATTTATGTTAGTCAATACAAAATAACTTTAGTTATATATAGTATTACAGTCTCTTACTATTTATTATTTAAATGAATAGTAGTACATATAATCTACATTTACCCAAGGCCCAACAATGGAAACCGACCAACAATCATTCTTAATTAAACATCCTGTTAAATACACCTCAGAATACTAAACGAGATCAAATTTTGATTATTCATGACTACAAACATGTTTTCAATCACTTGTCTGCAAACTAAATTGCGAATGTCATGAGAAAAGTTACATGTTTCATAACAATGTGTTAACAGCAGTACGCATGTCACTTGGCACCTAATTAACTGTTATAAATACTAGTGATTTCTTAGAAAATTGCGAAACATTTCATAAATATAGAGTATTTTTTTACTCGGTTTTATACTTTTATGAATATTTAAAACTTATGAAAATTGGGCACAAGAGATAAGTGTAAAAGCATTTTTGCATGTAGGATTTTCCTCTAGCCTTCACACATTTACGTGTATTATGCTGCAATGCGTTGTCAGTGCCAGTAGCTTAGTGTTTACCGCAAACATTATTTTAATAATAATAATAAACCTAATGGCCTAGCATACTAAAATATAGCGAAGTTAAACAACAAACAACTCCGTAAAAGGTCATAATTTTTCATGCCTCGAATGGTGCGTTAAGATGGCAGTTGAGCGCCTATTCTCTTTTTGTCGAGTGAACTGTAAGGGTTAAGAAAGGGAGAGCATTTGGACACATTTCTCTACATAACAACCTCGTGGTCAATTCACCTATTTACCCCAGATGGTGGCCAACATAAATACATTACCAATACTCTTATCTTCCTCTCCAATCTCTACATATTAATACGTTAAGCGGAATTTTTGATTAGTTTTCCAATAAGAATTTTGTGCTCACAGAGGAACATGAAATTTGGCATTGTTAATGTTTATATGAAGAAGAATAAGATAATAATAAACGAGAAGTGTCTAATTTAGACTACTAGGCGACCAATTTTCAATAAAACCATCGTTATTTGTTTAATATCGCCCAACCAATCACACAGTGTTAATAGAACTCAAATATAGACAGTAACATCAATTCTACTTGGGTTTTCGTTATTTTTTGCACGGTATTTGATCGATGTGGGAATTAAAATACTCGGAAGCAATCAACAGCGATTCGGTGCCCAGACATCAGCTCTGTCATTTTATACAGGACTCCCCAGAGAACGACGAATTAACGGTTACATATGCAACATTTTACGAAATATATTATTACTCGTGTTACACGTGTCGGGAACGGTTACTGCCGAGTACCTATTACTTGTCGGAAGTATTTTTGTAGATATAATTTAACATTGAATTAATACTAGGTATTTATTGCTCAGTCACTTACAATATTTATTTTATTTTACAATAATATTGTATACTTATATTAAATATTATAAAAATACTTATATTTATTGTTTCTGTTTTTACAACATATTGTTGTATATGTACGCGGAGTAGGTTTAAATATTTGTAACTGATAAATGACTTATGTAGTCGACTGGAGCTTTCCTTCTGTTCTTTCAGTGTTTTCGGCTACTGCGGTTTCTCGACATATTTACGTTGTCAGTTACTGCACGTGTATGCAAAGGTAACTTACACCCACTGAAAAGGATAAAACATGAATGCTTCCAACCATAGCGTGCCTCTAAACTACTGCAGATTGTTTCTATTTCAGAGGGTCTGCCACAAGATCTGAAGCATTTTTAACTCACTTAGATTTTTGCATAAAAATATTTATATGACTGCTCTGGAAAGAGGAGTGTGGAAACATTTTTTTGGGGTTTGTCTATCCTTGATTTAATAATAACTTCTGAATGAAATAGCAAGATTTGGGTAGTCCATTTGCTTTGGGCACCATGTTGGCTGAGTGAAAGCACTTGCCTTGTAACAATTTACCTCAACTCGCGTTGGCCTAAGCTCGGCCAACATGACGTCTATTGTTAGCTTTATACGATTAGTTACTGGAGTTTATATGGACGCTACGCCAATATTGTTGGACATAACAGACACGTTGGCGACCAATTTATTCCTTCTCTATTAACACGTAGGTACTATAACTTTTCTTTCATGTGGGTAGTTTATACCCAACAAAGGTTGGTATTGTAAGTAATTTTTAAACAGAATGATCTCGTGTAACAGATGAATGGATTTTTTGCCAAACTACTTGGCAATATATGATTAGGTATAAATGAGACAAAAGATGTAGTATAGTCTGGTTATAATTATCTAAAGGTGCATCTTATATACTAACGACTTCGTGTTGATAACAGATAGTGGAAACATTTAATAGATACTGAACGTGCGATAAGGAACATAAGATTGTGATGTAGATTGTAGATACAGCACAAAGATATTGTACTGTAACAGTACACCCCCCTTTAAAAAAAAAAAAATATGGTAATAGTGTTTACAATATAAATTTGACCTAGACCTTACTAGTTATTTGCTGATGTATATAAATAATAATGCTATTGTACGCGGTGGAATTTGATGACGCCTGTTGTGGTGTGATTTGCTGACGTCTGTAATTTTGACTCAGCTGTTGCACGAGTGTTTATTATTTTTTTTTTTTTTCGTTAAACTCTTCATTCTTCTGTCCAGTGTTTTCATTATGCCGTAAATTAGGATCACGCCGATTGTTAAAATAATCTGTCCCATTGCAACATTTCTTGTCCACCGTAAGTCCTCCTGGATCAGGTTACGGAGTTGGTTCGCTTAGTTGTAAATTAATGGTATATGTTAAGATCTATGTTAATATATATACGAATAGCTTGCTTATATCAGCGATTTTTTTATAGACGTACTACTGGCTTTACTTTACGTCCCGATCGTGTAGTGTACGTGTGTGAATGCCTGTCGCAATCCTTTGAATCTGGCACGTAGTTTGATTCGTCATTGATCATGAAAGCTGGTTTCAATCTATCAATTGATATCACTGTCTCTTTATCCCTAATTCTAATGCAAAATGTTTTATCTGTTTTACTAATTACTGGGTAGGGTCCTTCATACGGCGGTGTCAGGGCTTTCTTAATTCTATCACACCGAACAAATACGTGTGAGCATTCTTTGAGTTCGGGATGCACAAATATAGCTTGATTGTGTTTTTTTTTTTTCGGAATTGATGTCATTTGTGTGATGTCCTTTTGAATTTGTTTTACAAACTCTTCGTACGTTGATAACTGTGCTGCTGATGACTCAAAAAATCCTCCAGGGAGTCGTATTGGCGTTCCATATGTCATCTCTGCTGAACTATAACCTGTGTCTTCTCGCAAGCTACTCCGCAACCCGAGTAAAACTGTTGGAATTTCTTTTAACCAATTTTCGTTGGATTCTCTTGTCATTAACGCCGCCTTTAAAGTTCTATGAAATCTCTCTATCATTCCATTGGATTGTGGATGATAAGGTGTTGTCCTAATTTTATGTATTCCCAAAAATTGTGAGAGTGACTCAAATATTCTTGATTCAAACTGTCGGCCTTGATCCGTAGTAATGCGCAATGGACATCCAAAACGAGTAATCCATCCTTCGAAAAGTGTCTTGGCTACTGTTTCTGCAGTAGATTGTAGATACAGCACAAAGATATTGTACTGTAACAGATTTCAATTAGGACTTTTTTGAACTCCCGACGCGAACAATTATTATACAAGAATATTTTTTACGTGTTTATCTATCTAATTACAATAACACGATTGTGGAAGTGAATTTGATGCTGTTTTTTTTAAGTGGTTTATTATGGCTGCTTTATTTATTACAGCTGAAAATTAACTGAATTTAACAAAAAAAATTGGCGCTTGTTTTGGGAGCCAGTTTTGCAAATGGTACGGATTCATTAAAAATCGTGCAGTATTTTTTTTAGACAATTAACTTTTATTCTGGTATTAATATCTAAAAAATAAACGCACAAATATCTACAGTGTTCTACATACAAATATGCTTTAATATGTTAGAATAGGAATTAGATATTATTTATGAAAATTATGCAGGTCTTCTCACCGAGGGAAATTAGTTTCTATTCGTATCATTTCTTTTCTGTGAAGTACAAAGTAGAATATGGTTTGTTTTGTTATGGCACGTAATGCACAATAAATACAATCATCGATTAGTAGAGATAAGTAACGCAAAAACTGATAATTAAAGTTAAAATAACTTAAGTTATATGTTTTTAGTTTATATGTAATTAATATCTTATTTTTTTTCTTGTTAAACTTTAACAATTTTCAAACATATTAGGTCCTTAGATGTTAAAAATTCAAAATTGATATTGTAAGTCCGAGCGCTCCCTACTATATAAAGAATTTTCACAGCCGCTTATAAGTGCGTCTCGTGACCGGAGCGCTGGCCTTTTCTTCATACAGAGAATAAACCAATGCTTATTCTCTGTATGAAGAAAAGGCCAGTCGTCTGGTCACGAGTATGGCAATCCAAACAACGAGGCAATGCTGCCAGTCTTCTGGGCACTATACGGGTTGACGTCGATGGAGAGGAATTCTTCGCCGCCTAAACCGGTTGTGCTTTTGTATAGTGCAGTGTTTTAGATAAGTTAGTTGTAAACAGTTCGCTAGTTTTAGCTTTGTAATAATTTATTTTTAGAATAGTTGTAATAATAATATCTGTTTTTTAGAATAATCATGCTTATAATGTAATTATTGTTCTTAAAACGTTTTACGTAAGCATGTCAAAATTGACAAATAAAACACTTACATACACTTTGTTTATTCGATGTTTCGATGTAATTGGTTCAACTCAATCAATCACTCAATCAATCAACTCGTAAGTCTCGAAAATAATAGATTTCTAAATTAGTCAGAAATGTATTAATATTATTAATACCTATATACCTATATACCTACTCTTATATACTTTTAATATCAGGGCAATACAATATACCTACCTACTTCAAGTAGGTACATTAAACTGTTGCTATAGGTACCTATTGTATAACGGTACATTCTACAATATAAACGCGCGTAACTCCTAAACAATAAAATATAAATGAGTACCGTCATGAAACGTTATTATAGCAATCAACATCCCATAGGAAATTGTCTGTTAATTGGCTCTACACTTCCGACAAGTCAAGCACCCAATAATGTTGGTGAAATTAGCTGAAGCACATTCTCTTTTAAATTATTCTATTAGAAAATGTACTACATTCATGAAAAGTTCATCTACAAAAAGTATTTAATTACGAAGAAAAATGTTATGAAAGAAAAAAAAACAAAAAAGTAAAACAAAGGCAAAGGAAACTAATTATGCTTAAATTTTTGCGCACAACGCTTTTCGTAACAATTGTAAGAACAAAAGAGAATCGAAGATTTGGAGCTGCTTGAATACAGAGAAATTAAGGTGTTGCTGTAGATTATCTTGTTACGTCAAATTCTATAACCTATTACATTTAGCTGTATAATAAATGTATTAATTAAATTCCTGAATAAGTAACTCTGAGATAATTTATTCTTTTCTTATGTCTTTGTTATTTTGTCACTTAGATGTGTCTCTAAATATTTATCTACGTCAATTCCTTGTGTTATATGACTATCAAACACGCTCTGTCTAAATAAATATATAGAGATAAACATAGAAATAAACACACAAACTACACTTACCTCGAAAAAGTCCGCTGCCTGGAACCCGTAGCACTATATATCACTATAGCACAATCACGTTCGAGGACAATCACATCTGAATGAGAATGGAACTTGCGAGTTTTTGCCCCAGTTTGTTTATCGTAGTAGTCACAACCTCATGGGAAATTATCCGGGGCAAATTCCCAATGCAGACAATCTCTCAACGTTTGTAATGGTAATAGAAACCAACACTACAACAAGTACCTAACATATGTACACAAAATAACTATTAATCGCCATTTATCGGTACATAGATAAATAAAATTTGCTTTCCTAGCATTTAATCACAACTTACATGAGTATTACAACCAGATTTTTGTAAGTCTTTCCAGGATTGAAACGAACGCACTCATTTTTGCATTCCATTAATTTATCACAACCATTTTTTTCCATTCGCTGATAGTCCAAAAGTTCACATTGGGTACGGCTACATTGCTTCTCCATCCAAGTTTTAAATACTAAACTTATCTAAGCGTTATTCACAACACTGAAGAGGTAAACATTGATTACATCCAAAGATTTACATGATGTCAACTTTCAATCTTTCATAAAAGTTTTAAATTCCATATCAATTCACCGTTACATCACAACAAGCACGAGAGTGGACTACGAACATTTCTACATATGGTTTATCTGATCCTTTTTGGCACACTGATGTTTGACGATCTTCATGTTAAGCACGTGAAGTTTGACACCAATACGCGATACGCGCGTTTTCCACCAAAAGTTCTAAACTGTCCACTGAACACACGCCGCCGCCAATTGTGCATTTATAAATAGTTATATGTATCCATGTCGGACTGTTTCACTAATACGCGATCCCGCTGTAGTTCGGAGGACAGCGGTGAATGTCAGGTGATGCCGGAGCTGTCAGTGAAACTGTGTTTTCGGTTTTCCAATGCGACGTGTGTTCCTCGTACTGTTTGTGCTCCGTTACTAGAGGCACGCGTTCTACTGCAACTGCTGAAAGGCGAAACCTGTTGAAATAGGACGGGCGACTGCGTGCGAGGGAGACGACGCGAGCTCTCTCGGTCTCGTGCCGAGTTTCAGGCGCTTATTTTGCTTCGTGCACGCGTGTGCGTGAAAACTCCCATGCTTACGAGAGATGAATCGGTGTTAGTGAGTTGTGGAAAACTCTCTTTAGGATACTTCCACACGCGTAAGGATTTTCATAATTTCACGCAGTGCGTGTACCTATATTCTATTGACAATTGTACGCAGCGTATAGAAATTGAAAGTTTATGTGTATATTTAGGAACTTTAATATTATTATTGAGCTGATTGATAGGTAAGTAGGTATAGTAGTAGTTAATAGTAAAATTATTTAGTAAAATGAAAGTGTTTTTATTAAAATTATTGTTGTCTGGTGGATACCTCTTATACTATAATAAATAGGTCAAGTCTTTATTACTGCTACAGATGAGTAGCAATTGGCCTCATAACAATAAAAAAAAATCTAAAATCTTTCTAAATCGAACATAAATACATCTGTCGAAATAATTTCTAACAATCGGAGGTGTCGTTGTAAGAATTAATCAATTTAAAGTGGCATCAAGTCCAATATAAACAAGGGGTCACACAGACGCGTAGCATAATCAAATAGCACGCAACTTTTAAGGCTGTGTAGGTCGGGAGGCGAGATACGAGAGCGGCAGCCGCCTCGGAGCAGGCGAGATGACAACACGCAACGCTGCTGCGCACGCAGCGCTCAATACACCCTCGTTCCACCACACTCACACCCCGATCAAATCTATACCGAACTGGGCGACCGCCTCTGACAGCTCGCTCCAATGTAGCGATGTACCCTTCATTATATCGGGAATCAATTGACAAATGGGCAACATGCGTCTGTGGTCGAGCACCAACACACGCACGATCTGCAACAATCTGCACAACTACATCTTACTCCCTTTGTTTATCTTTTTTAAAAGCCTCCTAATGGAGAGACTGGCTCGAAAATTCTGAAGGACGGTCGCTTTGACCGTACGTAAGAATGTCTCGTCACAAATTAATGGAATGTCTTACCTTTTGAATCTACCCGATGTTACCAAAACTCAAATACCGAATCTAACAATGTTTTTTTCACTTTTATTTCCCGTTATTGTCTTATTTGTATCACATTTGCGAAATGTCAATTTGACGTTCATAAGCGTAACGTATGTGACATAAGCGAATAAAGAAATTTGAATTTGAACCCTTTGTGAAAGGGTTTTGTACGTGACGTAGTTGAAAGAGCGAATAAGTTTTTAAAGTTGCCCGAGGCTATAAAAATCGGTGATATTGCTTTGGGAATTTACAAATTAGAGAATTGGAATTAATGGCATCGTATTTTTTCCAGTCCATTACAATTTTATTTCTGTGAAAGGTCACACGACAGGTATCTACCGATTTAAATCACTAATATCATGTACGACTAAACTATATAAATCGACGGCTCACACGAATAAGGTTTTCACACTCAATTTTGAGATAAAATGTCATTGTTGCCCTGTTTTGTCAACACTCTACCATACTATACATTCATTAAACAAAAAAAAATATAATTTTTCAATGAGTACTGAGATTTTGAAGTGCTTACTATACTCTTACTTACTTGTGATACTCTTAACATTTAGACGCTTCCGTGGAAATGCTAATAGAAAAATGGCTCTTCTGAAAAAATGTTTTTTTTTTTTATTACAATTGTGTTTGCGAAGATGCCGTTGAAATGCTTGCAGGGTTTATTCGTTTTAATAGTAGATAAACATTAAGACAGGCTACTTGCATGTTAGTCTGCACGTTTACTAGTTTAAGTTAGGCGAGTAGGTCATTTATGTGTTATTTCAGTAGACATCGATTAGATAAAAAAAATCTTTTATATTCTAAATCAAAAATTCTTTTAAAATTTACAACTAGGGCGACATGAAAAAATCGTGTTTTAGAACGGTAAACTGATAGCCAAATTATAAACAATTTTTGAAATCGCATGACTTTGTAAAAAAATAAACGTGATCAAATCATACTTAAAAAATACTGGTTGATTATAGAACCTTTTTCGTTTGTTTTCATCAGTTAAAAAGTAAACTCATTGATATTGATAACTAGGTCACATATTTAGATTTAAAATCGGCATTGGACTCGCAATCGTGAAGTCGCGGGTTCGAATCCTACCCATTATACTCCCCACCCACTCATAACACCAGCATGAGCTTATCTGGAGGGATTAACAGGATTGCTATCAATGTAGGACCCACAATCCCATATTGCTGGTTATATTAAAAAAAATAACATCACATAATCCAAAAAACTGCAATCATCAAATCTCATACGAACATTAATTAATAAAGACATAAAGCTGTTTTTTCGCTTTATTTCATGCCTGTTATGGTTTTACTCAACCATTTTATAAAAACAGGGGTATGAAAGCAGTGCAGACTCACATTACGAGACAAAGGGTGAGGTAGAAGGACGCAACGATCATTTCGGCGCGAAAAAAAGCCTTTCTGAGTTATTAAATTTGACCTCCACGATGTTCTGATGTTTGTATTTTTGAAATGTCAAGGGAGAGAGTGAAATTTACATTTATAGTGTAGTGTGCTCAGAATATATTAATGTAGGTATCAATGTTCTGTGTTAGTATGCCTCTTCAGTTACGAAGTATTTATTGCTTTGGTATTGATGGCCTCTGTGGCGCGGTGGGTGTGTTTGTCCGACTGCTACGCAAGAGGTCGTGGGTTCGATACTCACCCAGGATAAAACTTTGTGTGATAAACACATGATTTATTCTGTGTCTGGGTGTTATTTATCTATAATATGTATTAAGAAATATTTATGTATGTTTATCAGTTACCTAGTTTCCATAGTACAAGCTATGTATAGTTTGGGATCTGGGGGTCAATTCACGTATTTAAAGCAGTGCAGTTGCAGTTAAGTTTCGATTAAAACGGCCATTTTTGTATTCTTGTAACTTTGGGATCGATCTCAAATACGCTTGCATCAAGTATGCGTCTCGAGAGCGCAATTACGAAATTCTAGTAAGGTGCCCAAGCGTTTTTAAGATCGATCCCAAAGTTACAAGAAAACGAAAATGGCCGTTTTAATCGAAACTTAACTGCAACTGAACCGAAACTGCATTGCTTTAAATACGTGAATTGACTTACAGATAGCGTTATGTGAGCTGTCCCAAGATACTATATTTTACTATTATTTTCACTGCTCTACAATGTGTTTATTAGATAATGAACTCACGTGTCGGAGTTCATTATCTTCAAAACAACTGCGTTTCAATAACTTTTTTCTATTTTGAAAAACAATCCTCGCTCTATAAGTATTTATAAACAAACAATTAATAGACATAAAATATATCCAATTCGGAACCGAACTCGCAAAGCTCTGTCCTATGTTGGAATCGACCCATAACCCTTCACACAGAACATAGATAAGGGCTTTTATACCTAATAAAAAACGCATTTATGTACTTGCCAATTCAATAAGTAATGAGACACATAGATGCATACGTCAAACTTATAATATCACTAATTATCTCAACTAATAATGTTGTTACGCCTAAATCGCTAAACCGATTTAGATGAAATTTGGCATGACGATTGTTTGAATCTCGGGAAACTCTTCTCTTCTTTTTCGATTGCAGCCATCTCCCTCATTGTGGGAAAGATCACTGGTCCTTTGGAAAGCTTACATTTAAACGTCCACAGATATGGCACAGCTAGTTTCTTCTGCCAACTTAAAAAGAACCTGCAAGTACCTTGTGAAACTTCAAGTCTTGCTTTTTGAAATAACTGCATCAGTACCTAGTTTACCTTAACGTCGAAGTTTCTCATGTCGGGTTGCGGGAGCGAAGAAACTTAGGCAAACGATAACTATATTTGAATTTATTATTTAAATAATAAATTAATAGAAAACGAACTATTTAGTAATGTTACTCACTACACTGCACTATACAAAAAAAAGTTAACTAAACAGAAAGGCACAACCGGTTTAGGCATCGAAGAAATCCTTCCCATCGACATCAACCGGTATAGTGCCCAGAAGGCTGGCAGCATTGCCACTGGGCGAAAAAAAGGCCTTCTGGTCACGAGACGCACTTATACTTTGAATTATCATAACTATTATTACAGCAAAGGTGCAATAGGTATATAGGATGATTTGTAATAAACAGATAACCACTCGCTCGTGGCTTCTTTACATTACACATTGAACTTCTTTGCAGTAATAAGACTTGGGAGGTTGTAATATTATATTACAAATCAACCTGTATAAAGATATTCCTCGTTTACGTAAAAAAAACCTATTACATTTTTAAGTCTCCTCCCTATCTTCTAAAAATCTTATCTATCTCTATCATGAGGGCACGACAGCCCATGAATCTGACCATATCTTTCTGTTGCATGTTTTGTAAATTGCCTAATATTTTATTCTGTACATTCCTTCTTCTTCGAACTCTGTTAAAAATAAATAATGATTCTATTAGTGCAATACAGTTACAGTTCAAAATACTAGATCACTTGTATATTACCTAAAACCATTAGTCTGTGTACACAGTTAATTGCATACACCTAAAGAGCCATTTCATAAAATTATTTACATTTTCAGACAGCTTGACGCTCGCCTGGTAATATGCCAACTTTGATAACATCGATCAAGGATACAATTTGGGACAGTTATACTAATTTAAATTCTGGTGATTTAAATCGCTGGTTATAAAGCTACCAAATCGTGATGTAAAAAATACATTTGATCAGTCCCTTAGGAACTCTTACAATTTGCATGTGATAATACTCTTAAGCCTATAGATAATGGTAAAAGTTAACTATACGTTTCATTTTGTCCTTGACTTACTAAAATATAGTATAAATACTTGTATTGACTGACCGAGTGACTGATTTATCAACGAAAAGCCTAAACCATCTGGCAACAAACCTTATTTTTTAGCAGTTTGAAGGGGGGGGGGGAAGCCAGGGTTTGGTCTTGACAGGAGTCTCAGTCAATGAGAGCAGCATTAATAATATCTATAATATAATATAATAATATCTTGGGACAACTCACACAACGCCATCTGATCCCAAACTAAGCAGAGCTTGTACTATGGAAACCAGACAACTGATAAACATACTTATATACATATTTCTAAATACATACTTATTATAGATAAATAACACCCAGACACAGAATAAACCGTCGTGCTCATCACACAAAGTTTATCCTGGGTGGGGATCGAACCCACGACCTCTTGCGTAGCAGTCGGATAGACTCCCACCGCGCCACAGAGGCAGTCAAAACGCCAAGAAACTAGGGCATTGCCTACAAAACGCCAAGAAACTAGGTGTAGGTTTTTTTTGAAGTCCAGAACCAGGAATCGAACCCGAGACTTCCGTAGCCAAACCGGGGCCAGAAGCGAACCACCTATCTGGACTATGTTACTAGACCTCAAATCTTTCTATCTCTTGATGCTCACGAGTTTGGGCCCTCGCATGCGCCATCTAGTCGGTAGTTAAATAACTATCACGGCTTTTATTATTGCTTCGTTACAGAGAGCATTTTAACAAATTATGATGTCGCAGGCCGAATTTTGAAGTATTTTTTATAGGCATTTCTTGCTGGTTGTTCGCTTCTGGCCCCGGTTTGGCTACGGAAGTCTCGGGTTCGATTCCTGGGTTTGGACTTCAAACTTTTCTATCGTTCAAAAATGCAAAGTAATTGGCAAGAAATGCCTATAAAAATTACTTAACTCTAATACATAGTTCCTACTGCTTTAAATTAAAGTCAACGAAAAACTTGGGTTTGGCATAAGTTTAACTGGATTATTTTTATTGCCTGGTTATTTCTCCAGCTTTACCTATTGTTTGCGAACTTGGCATTACATGTACATGTAGAATCCTGACGTATCACAAGTGTTGTTTTACATCCGAAGTGAATGAAAAAAATTGAATTGAATTGGATGTTAAGTCTGAGAGATTGAGTTTTAATGGATGGATTTAAAACAATTACGGTTTTTTTTTTTGCTTATTAAAAAGCCCGTTTATTCGAAATGATTCTAGATAGAAACCAATTTAGCTTTTCAAAGATTAATTAACATTTTATGTCGAGTGGCGGTGGTCTTTTAATGTGCACACATTAGATTGTATTTTAAACTGAAGAAAGACGATTGTTTATCTTTTTATTAAAGATACAAAGTTTTAAAGATATTTCTAATGTACTGTGGTATTTCTCTTTACCTAATAATATAAGGGAACGCAGACCGCGTCCATAAAAAATAGCTAATGAGAACGGTTAATCGTATATGCGAGTAAAACAACCTCTTAAAAAGTTGTCACCTTGCCAACGTGGGCAGTAACTCAGTCGATTCGGATCCCCGAAAATAATTACCACGCATTCCTGTTTCTATTGTTAGTCACGAATTATTTCTCAATTGTACACGTAGTTATTTTAATACTCAATTAGTCTAGAACAAACGCAATAGATAAAGAACGTAGATTAGTGAACTAACTAGCTTAGTCATCATATCGCAGTGGCGCACATATTATGGTGGTCTCTGTGTCGCGGTGGGAGTGTGTCTGAGTGCTACGCAAGAGGTCGTGGGTTCGATTCCCACACGGGACACCAGTTTGTGTGATACACAAATTGTTGTTTCGAGTCTGGGTGCACTTTGTGTCCGTGAATTGAATGTTTGTAAAGTCCCCCGCGATACAGGGCTTGTACCCTAATGCGGGAGTCGTCTTTATAACAAAAAAAAAATATCACAGCATATTCTTCTTCATGATAAAGTGGTCGTGGTCATTAGACGTGCGAGCGGCTAGTTTCTCACATGTTCGTGTTTGTGTGACTGTCCGAATGCTCGCTTTGTAACATGTTACATTATACCGCATAACATTGATCAATACACACCTTCACGTAGCGACTTCTGTGAGGCAGATGTATATGGTATGTGATCACAGTATGCCTGATCACAAAACACTAGTAAGAAAAGTGGAATAATAATAATGTAGTATGACTGCTCTTTGTACCTCTTCTAGGTCCAAGGGTTTGGCCTGAGGGATTGAATGAATCAGGACTTTCGTTGAAAAATGGGTGTTTACCAACTGGAGGAAGGAGAGACATAATCAAGTCGAGTGGAGGAAAACTGTGGAATAGATTATGATCCATAAAGGGTTGTAGCGCCGATGGAGTAGAATGGAAAATACCTGTAGGTACAATGTGGAACAGATAGTTCTGTTTAAAATGTTATCAGCGAACAGCGTATGGTATAAGTAATGGTGTCTTACGTGATTGAGTTAAAACGTTTTCTTTTTGTCAAATTTCAGAAACGAACAGCGCATGGCATTATGTTTTATACCTACTCTGGCCCAAGTTCGATTGCGTTATATGGGCCAATACATTTTAAATTTTTAATTTTTTTTTTGGAGTACTCGAATTACAAAAAATAATATCGTAGGCTATGTAGGTACTCACTCAGTATCGTCGGCATGTTGTAATGAAATAAAAGATTAGATAGGGTTAAAGAGAATTTTAATGAAATGACTAGAGAAGATGTTATAAAAGATTAATTAGAGTTACAGTCAACAGTATAAAAAAGAGGGCTATGAGAATTTTAAGTAATTACAAAGGAGGAACTTAGGACTAGAATTGGTAATACAGGTAAATAGAAAGGTTGGACAGCGGATACTTTACAGTCTCAATATGCAAAAGTAACAAATAAAATATTTTCTGTCAAAGTGACAATTAAATTTATAAACAAAGCTGTTACAATTTCCAGGAAAAAATCAACTAAATATGAGTCATTAATTAATTAAGAAGTTGAAAATAAAATAAATATTGAAATATATAGGATGGTTTTTATTATACTAATAACCTCCCGCACTTGGTTTCTTTACATTACACCAAATAACTTCGAACTATAAATTTAGAAAAAAAATACTACAAATTGACCCTTCACTACCACCTACTTTTATCATACAACCATTTACCACACATCTGAGAGTCCCTGGTGTAAAATCTATATTTCTTTGTAAGGTGTAGGGCCTAACCCTCACAATAAACAACGATTTTACTCCAGTAAAATAGTCTGTAAGTGTTTAAGGTCATAACTCCAAAGATAAGTGGTAGGTGCTTAAAGGTTAATACATATATTAAATATTTTCCAAAAGTCATAATAGAAAGTTATTTAATATTATAATAACTTTTAAACTCACGCGTTGCATTAAAACCACGTTGCAATATATACAGCTTGTGACCACGGTCGGTGTAACCCGGTCGAAACATCAAGCATGTAGCAAGGTAAATACTTTACCTAGGTTAAACACGTTTATTCCCGTGTCAAATTGTATTTATTTAGTGTTATGTAAAGAAGTCACCCTGTATACATGAAAGGTAAGAATGAACACTACAACATGCCAATCCTTTAATATGACCACACTAAGGTATCTGGTAAATGTTTTATATCATTTGATTGTGTTCAATGCGTCAGTCTTTAGTTCAAAATGTCGTTTTGCATTAAAATCGTATTTAGAACGTACCTAATTAAAAGGATGTTAACACAACATTTCGCATACAATCGTTACGATAATAAAGCGTTTTATTCCACAATGTTATGTTTCAGTTGCTTGTTGCTACGTTCATTGTGGATTTAGCTTTCAACCGAGCTATTGTGAGGTGAACAAACTGATAATGGAAATGTGAATAGTTTTGTTTGTGGGTTTCTACAAGCTTAGTTGATTTAGAGTACATTTAACTTACATTGCACTATAGAACAGTAGCTATGTAAGTGTAGTGCCAAATATTACAAACTACCAAGAATGTAGATGGTTAACATTCAGATGTACACTTCATATGTAAACATTGCTCATGGACACGGCATCACGGGAGGCATACTCCATTTTAAAAACCGGGCAAGTGTATGTTGGGCCATGCACAATAAAGGGGTTCCGTAGATGCACAATAATGCGGTATAAGAAGTGGGTTTTTTCAATGTTTTGGTTTTTTTAACTAATTTTCAATGGCTCATACTAGGTAGGTACTGTCAACGTTATTTATAATATGTATATATTTAGAAATATATAAGTATGTTTATCAGTTGTCTGGTTGCCATAGTACAAAACAGCCATTTAACTGGCAGGGAGCATTTGACTCGAACAAAAATTTAAGTCTTCATATTTCGCAAACGGATCATTAAATTGAAATATGATTTTAACGTCCACTAAATATTTCTTTTTTAATTTAATATACCTATTAATGATATCCCACATGACGGGGTAAGTGAGAAAAAAATCACATCCCTCCTTTACAAGTAGGGGAGGTAGATATTTTTTTTCATGATCATATTTTATCACTTTATCGGCGTAAGCAATATGGTATATTCATGACAAATTACTAACAGTTTTCTAGTACAAACAATCCCTGAGATGGTAGAACTATAAGTGTCACGTTTTGTCCTTTTTTCTACGGAACCCTAAAAATGAATTAGAATTTTGATTAAAAATGAGGTGGTAATAAACAGAGCCGGCAATATTATTACAATCCACTCGTACCCGAAAATCACCTATGCGTTCGGACTTCTTGTGCTTATAAATCCAAAAAAAAAAGAAAAAAAAAATGTAATGTGTAGTAGTGTATGTGTAAGTCCCCGTAAACTTAGGAAATTAGACTACAAAAGTTTATGAATTTTGAACAAAGTGGTATGAAATGGTCTGTGATTTGTAGTGCGTTGCTTGAGCAAGGTACACATCAAGGTTAGGGGCGTCCATAAATTACGTATAATATTTTGATTTTAGATTTCACATTTGACTAAATACTGGCCAAGTGTGAGTCACTCACATGACCAAAACGCTAAGAAAATAAAAATATTTTTACTAAATTGAATTCAATTTTAGATAGTTTCTTTCGAAAAAAAAATACATGACATTTGACAAGACCCGCGCCGCTACCCCTAAACACCTCACGTAATTAATGGACGCCCCCTTAACTTCTGTAGTCCCGGCGTTTTGTGCAACAACAGTGTAAGTTTCATTATCACAAGTGGCTTGCTTTTACTCGAGGTAAGGTCAGCCTTTATGTTGGCCATAATTTGTTTTTGATATCATTTAAATTAAAGTGGACCTTTCCAATTCTCGTTAATTATTATCGCAACAAAAACCAAGGTTCTTTATGTACGTTTTGGTTACGTTCCTTTTGTTTTATTTTTATAATTTGTTGTTATAGTGGCAATAGTAATACACAATCCTTAAATAAATAACTGTCTACCTATTACGGTTCATTACATACGGCCCGCTGACAGATGGGCGAACTGACAACGGAGGCTTAGTAATAGGGTTCCGTTTGGCACCCTTCACGTACCTACGTAACTCAAAAAATAAAGTCTGCGTAGTATAGATACTATACTTAATCTTACCTTACGATTTCGCGTGTGGGCATCTAGACTTCCTGGGCGCAACTCTCTCGGTAGAGAGTACTATTATAATATTCTTTGGCACAACTAATGCTACTGTAGCAGGCTGTCCCCTCAGCAGAATGGTTAAGTTACTAAAAGAGTAGCAACATAGGAATAAAATTCACATTGACAACTCTTAGGTATACGTTACAAAGAACGCATTGCCGTAAAGCTTTGATTTGCTTATCTGTCTGCTCTAATAATAATACACCTAAGTAGTAGAGAATAGTATAATAAAGAGGTTCTTATCTTTGGAACCTTAACCACAGGTATCTTGGTCCCTGTAACTCCTCGATGTCAGTGCCTTTCGCTTCCAAAAAAAGGGTGTTCTCTGTTAGACCCGTATGTATGTTCGCGATTTTCTCGAAAGCTAGTAATCTGATTTAGATGGTGTTTTCGCTATTAGCCTGCATATTTTTTTAGAAAGATTTTAGTGTGTAAAACGATGTCTTAACTTATAAAACACCATAGACTAAAATATAGGCGTGAGTCAACACACTTTGAATTCAGTAATGTGCTTGATATTTTTTTACTTGAAGGCGGTTCATTTTATTTATATTTTTAAATACATAATACACCTTTGTATATTACGCAAGTAGATACGAAAAAATCCCTTTAACACTCCAATATACCTACGCAAAACCTTGAAAAATAATAGAGATGTTTGTTCCGACTCATCTCTCAGAAAACTAACAAAATTCACACTCATTTCCAACGAACCACGTTGATCACAAACACCATGTTCTAAACTATTTTTAAACAAACAATTCGCTGTCACACAATCTCGCGTCTATTTCCGACAGAATATTTTTCTTCAAACGTACGCTGAACACAGAGATACAGAGATATAATCCTATCAAATACATCGTTGCATGTCCAGTTTTAACTCAAAGGCGACTAAACATAGCGACCACCAACGTATAGCGAGATAGTTTATAGAACGCATTCCGTCCGAGTTCTGCACTTTGTTTCATCTCGATACATACGTCAAGTGCTTCCGGTGATGTGTGTGAAAAATTGCACCTAGAAACGCAGAGGTGGAAGCTCTGACGTCATTGTTTGCGTCTTTAATGTAAAAAAGCTATTTGCGGAGTGCATTGGTAGTTTTTTTATAACGAGTGTTAGTCTTAAGGATGCTTGTTGCACTTGTAATTTGTGTGAAAAATTGCACCTAGAAACGCAGAGTTTAAAGCTATGACGTCATTGTTTGCGTCTTTAATGTGAAAAAGTTACTAAACTTGCGGAGTACATTAGATGTTTTTTGTTACGAGTGTTAGTCTTAAGGATATTTGATGCACTTGCAATTTTTGTAGAAAATTGCACCTAGAAACGCAGAGGTTAGAGCTCTGACGTCATTATTTGCGACTTTAATGTAAAAAAGCTATTTGCGGAGTGCATTGGATGTTTTTTGTTTTTCTGCACTTTGTTTCATCTCGATACATACGTCAAGTGCTTCCGGTGATGTGTGTGAAAAATTGCACCTAGAAACGCAGAGGTGGAAGCTCTGACGTCATTGTTTGCGTCTTTAATGTAAAAAAGCTATTTGCGGAGTGCATTGGTAGTTTTTTTATAACGAGTGTTAGTCTTAAGGATGCTTGTTGCACTTGTAATTTGTGTGAAAAATTGCACCTAGAAACGCAGAGGTGAAAGCTCTGACGTCATTATTGGCGTCTTTAATGTGAAAAAGTTATTAAACTTGCGAAGTGCATTACATGTTTTTGCTACGAGTGTTAGTCTTAAGGATATTTGATGCACTTGCAATTTTTGTGAAAAATTGCACCTAGAAACGCAGAGGCTCTGACGTCATTATTTGCGTCTTTAATGTGAAAAAGTTACTAAACTTGCGGAGTACATTAGATGTTTTTTGTTACGAGTGTTAGTCTTAGGGATGTTTGATGCACTTGCAATTTTTGTTAGAAACGCAAAGGTGGAAGCTCTAACGTCATTGTTGGCGTCTTTAATGTGAAAAAGTTATTAAACTTGCGAAGTGCAGTACATGGTTTTTGCTACGAGTGTTAGTCTTAAGGATGCACTTGCAATTTTTGTGAAACATTGCACCTAGAAATGCAGAGGTTAGAGCTCTGACGTCATTGTTTGCGTCTTTAATGTGAAAAAGGTACTTACGGAGTGCATTGGATGTTTTTTGTTGCAAGTGTTAGTCTTAAGGATACTTGATGAACTTGTAATTTGTGTGAAAAATTGCATCTAGAAACTATCAGAAAAAAATCAGCTGCTGTTAGATGTATGAAATGTCCCCCCTAAAATATTTTTTTTTTTATTTAGCTATCAAACTAAGTAGCGGCTATAAGGCACCTTTAACAAAATTTCATAAATACTCATTGCATAGTCTTTGAGTAAAATGACTGTGATATACGGACGAACGGACGGACAGACAGACAGACGGACAGGACGAAACTATAAGGGTTCCGTTTTAGCCATTTTGGCTACAAAACCCTAATAACAATTGAGCCTTTAAAACTACCGACATCTATAAAAAGAACATACAATAATTGACCCTAAAACGCTTAATAAAGAACGAACAATACACCTCTATCGAAACGTAAAAAAGAAAAATAAATGCTTGCCGTTGAACCAAACCCGTTTTGTTGAAACGCTGTCTGCTAGCCGTACCTACGCCAAATTTTACGCCAGTACTAATCCAATAACTCCCTGCGGCGTACTATGCCCGCAACTTGCGTGAGCTAACACCTTTTATGAATTCCTTTACGATATCACGTGTACTTATTGCACAGTAACTTACTCCATTTCAGGGAGTAAGCCACTTGATGTGGTTTAACTAACGTCCTATTTTAAAGTTGCGATAATTTTGAATGTTATTGTCTACTGTTAGGGTCCCTTATGCATACTAGATGCTCCTTTATTCTATACCTACTGAAGTTATACTTAAGAAGGGTTCCGGGAATTGGTGCCGTCCAAGCGTTTTACTACTTTAAGTTTCAAATTAGGGTAATAATAAAAAAAAAAGTTGTGGGGTTGGAAATCGGCAGTGCGGTGTGAGTGTGTACGACTACTGCCCAGTCGAATACAGTGTACGACTGCTGTACAATAGCTCATAGGTGCGAACCCACACAGGACATCACTTTGTGCGATCCACTAAGTGAATTAAATGTCTGTAAAGTCCCCCACAACACAGGGCTTGTAACCTACTGCGGTTGTCTTTTTAAATGATAAAATGATAATAAATAAATAAATATATATCCTGAGACACCCAACCTGGATCCTAATTCAGGTTCTTTTTTTTCGTTTTCGCGATAAGCCCGCGCGAACTTTCAAAATTTTGTCATATTGGTAAATAGAGAGCTGCGCAAAATGCATCAACGCGCATGCGCGCAGACATCTTTGAGCGCACCGCGATGAACAGTTAATTGACACAACTACACATGTAAAAAACCATGATCTCTTAATACATACAGACTACACGCACACAGAATAAACAATGGCGCTTATCACACAAAGATTAATCCTGGGTTCGAATAAATCCACGACCCACGATCTGGGTTAGCTGTCAGGGTCACTCATTACTCCACTTTTATATGACTATCATAAATTTCTGTACAGAACCCCACTGTGTATTGTTCGACACACGCTTTAATCGTTTTTAGGTCTTGTGAGAATTGTATTTACGCAACAACGTCTTAAATTTTATAGTTAATAACATTTGCCTCACAAATGAAACTAAATAGCCCAATCTTACACCGGATAAACACCCTAAAACCACTTCAATGGCGACAAAACCGTCATTTAAAACGCTATTAAAATTAAAATAAAGTAACAAAAAGGCGATAAAGTAGAACAAAATTAAATAAGAACGTTTGAGACAATAGTTTTAGAGGCGTCCTCTGAACGAGGAGGAAATGAGGTCATTGTCGTAAAAGAAATAGAAATATCTAACCGTGTGTCTATATTGAACGTAACCCTTCTCATCTTCAGTTGTGCAGAACTAAGACGTCACTATTCACAATGGGTTGTACTACAAAGGGTTATATTTTATTGATAAAATGTCTTATTTACAAAATGTGGGAACGTCAACACGTATAAATAAAATTATAGTGTCTGTTTGTTATAATAGAGTGACAGCTTTTTGACAATTCATAGGATGGTTTTAAATCGATAAATATATTTTTTTAAATGGCAATGGTTTGATAAATTTTGTCTGAGACATTTAATTTTATTATTTAAAGGCGACTCCCGCATTAGTGTATAAGCCCTGTATCGCGGGGGACTTTACAAACATACAAGTCACGGACACAAAGTACACCCAAACTCGGAACAACAATTTATGGATCACACAAAGTGGTGTCCCGTGTGGGAATCGAACCCACGACCTCTTGCGTAGCAGTCGTATACACTCCCACTGCGCCACAGTCAATAAATCACCTTGTTTAACACGTTGTTACCACATTCCTGACTTTCTGTTAAACTAAGTTTTCTTTTGATTTTGACCTTCTTGCTTCTTGAATGTGACCTTTTTCATTTCCTCTTGCTCACTAAACTAACTAAGACGTTACTATTCAAGATGGGTTGTACTACAAAGGATGGTATCATATCGATAAAATGTGGGCACATTAACACGTTTAATTATAATTATAGTGTCAGTTTGTGTTATAATAAAGTGGCAGATTTTTCCGAATACATATGATGGTTATACAGGGTGGTTTTTAATATACTAATAACCTCCCGCTCTTGACTTCAACAAATAATTTTGTAATATAATATTTAAAAAATAATTACAAATTAACCCTTCACCACCTATCATCCACTTTTGTCACACAACCATTTATCACACATCTAAGAGACCCCGGAGTAAAATCGATGATTATTGTCAGGTTTAGGTCATAAACCTCGCAATAAATAACGATTTTACTTCAATAAAATAGTCAGTAGCCACCTACAGACTATTCTGCTGGAGTAACCTTAACCACATAAAGTAATAACATCAAACACAAATGGTAGGTGATTTAGGGTTAATATATTAAATATTTTCCAAAACTTAAAAGTTATTTAGTGTTATAGTAACAAATCAGCCTGTATATTTAATCGATTGACTACAATGTTTGTTGGTTGTACCTAATCTCACCTGTGGTTTGACGAATGAGTGAAAATAGTTGGTAACAATTTTAAATCACAATATCCTAAGCAGTTATTATAAGTGAAAAATAATTTAAGGTACCTCATCATAATTTTAAAATACCTACACGATGATACCCTACATGACATAGTTTGTTGACCTTATTTTTTTTCTCTATCATAATTTGTAGTCTGGCTGTCGCCATTTTGAATTTTGATTGTTATAATGTCCTTAGTGACGATCGCAAGATTATTACGAATCGATTGACGTATGAATCATAAAAATCGTTTCACGTGTTTAGTCTATATAGTGCCACAAAGGAACACACATACATACATACACGTCAAACACATTACCCTCCGCAGTCGGGTAAAAAGGTGTCCTCATAAATTCGTTTAGGTGTTAAGAAGTCTTGATGGAATAAAAAAAACAGACATAAATACGTGTACACAGTGTCCTGATAACAAAATGCTAACTTTTTCGGTCACTCGTGTAAAAAAAATAGGTACTTATAATATTTACTTTCGACTGCCTCTGTGGCGCGGTGGGAGTGTATCTGACTGCTACGCAAGAGGTCGTGGGTTCGATCCCCACCCAGGATAAAACTTTGTGTGATGAGCATAATAGTTTATTAAGTGTCTGGGTGTTATTTATCTTTTATATGTATGTATTTAGAAATATTTAAGCATGTTTATCAGTTGTCTGGTTTCCATAGTACAAGTTCTGCTTAGTTTGGGATCAGATAGCGTTATGTGAGTTATCCCAAGTTATTATATTATTATTATTAATCTTTTAAAAGAATAGGCATCTAGTATATTGATCTAGAATTAAAAATGTGTATAGATAAAGGAAAAATCATATTTTTGTATAAAAAAATATCTAATATTAAAACATCATCATATATTTTTATAGTGACTATATTTTACATAATACCTACACCGAAATTATTAATTGCCAAGATCTTGTTATGACATTTAAATTATTTTAATGATTTCCTACAAAAATACACGCGTGACAAATGATACATAATAACAGATAATTCGAAATATTATCTTATCATTAATAATAAAAATGGTTAAAAAATACTAATGAAAAAATAATCGCTGTGATGGAGAGTCGCACTATTTTAGAGAGTCGCTCTATTAAACCAAAATATGCGACATGAAACATGTCGCATATTTTGGTTTAATAGAGCTAATTGTAAGTTATTTAAGGATAGCACAAATTCGAAAACCTTGAGACACTTCTAGCTTCTTTTTGACTGCCTCTGTAGCGCGGTGGGAGTGTGTCTGACTGCTACGGTCGTTGGTTCGATTCCCACACGGGTGATCCACAAATTTTTGTTCCGGGTCTGGGTGTACTTTGTGTCCATGACTTGTATGTTTGTAAAGTCCCCCGTGACACAGGGCTTTGTAGTTAATCGGGGGCGACTGTAGGAGTTACTGCGAATGCCCAGTGTGCGACTGGTACGACTTGAGGAGTCATTGCGAGATATGGGAAGTGCGACCCTAGGGGCCGTTGGGAAAACTGAGGAGACCCCAGGTTAGTGGCTGGCACACTTGCATGACAGCTTCTTGGACGTGCTACCTAAACGTCATGTTTAGGTAGCACTTATATATTTCCATGGGCTATTGATGCCTGAAATGAATGTCATTCATAATAATACCATTCATTTCAGGCATCAATAGCCCATGGAAATATATACCTTACAGACTACCAGACATACAAAATTACAAAGAGTGTAAATAAATACACCTTAAACTATGTTAGTACGCTTCACTTGCACTAGGCCTTTGTGCGTTCTTGTGGCACCCTTCGGCCAGAAGTCTTCCTCCATGACGAGTTGCAGAAAGTAGTCTGGAACGCGAACCACAAATGCCATGAAGTTGACGTTCCGTCGCAACTCCAGAATCTGCACCCTTGGCGTGTAACGGATCTTCTGGTGCACGTTCAAGAAGCTGACGCCAAGACTTGTATCCCTTCCAGGTACGAAGTAAATACAGACTGCAAAGCGTGAGAAGACAAAACAATCGTATGGCATATAGTTGTCTCTTTCTAGGAATCTGATTGGTCTACGTCAATACAGAAAATGCTTATGCATATTATAGACCTTAAAAAAAGAGACAGGTATTAGCCACAAAGTCGCGTTGCCAATTTTGTGAGGCTTCAGTCCAGTCTCTAGGTCTACGCTGGCAGGGACCTTGCGCAGCTCTCCACTTAACATTATGACAAGATTTTGACAGTTAAGTATGGGCTTGCCGTGGACACGGAATAAAAATCGTGAATAAGAACCCTGGTATGCTTGAATCTGATTTCAATTTACTGGCATGCAACTAGCTAGCAAGCTACTTGTCTGTTTTACTATCATTTATATCTTCACAGTTATTTGCAGTAAATCGTATACAAGGTTATTTTTCGTATAATGCAAAGCTCAGATACCCTAACAAGATCTTTACTTAAAAAATCATATAAAAACAAGAAATTGAAAATATTGAAAACTTGTAGAGTTAAATGCCATTAAACTTGTTAAAAAAAAAATCAAAATTCTTTATTCACTTAGGATGCAAAACAACTCTTGTGATACGTCGGGATTCTACATGTCGTCGTGTTGTCTTATGTTCATCGTAGTATCATGCTTATTGCATCGCCAGTACCTACGTAATTCATAGTTATTATTGAAATAATGTAAACGATTCTCTCCACCACCACCAGATGTCACCACATGTTGAACAAGATTTGGACTGTTAAAATGATTAAATAATTATTGTATAATTAATTAATTTTAAAATATAACATAGTTCAAAAACTACCCCATTCGATTGTGTTACTGATTCTGAGCAAACTACTTTCAGGTTTGCACTATACCCAGAATAACATTGTATAACGTAACATGTTCGATGACGAATATTACAATAAATTTACTCATCATTATTCCATAAGGTCAGGAACTCATTACTGACAAAATGGCTTCATTTTATCGTACAGTGTTTACAGCGTGCTCCCGGTTCCCGACAGCGATTAATTATCGCGCGAAATTTCAGAATATGCGTTACTAAATGCAAGCCAAAGGACTGCACTTCATAAACATTTTAGCTATACTTTATATTTATCTATATTAATATTATAAAGCTGAAGAGTTTGTTTGTTTGAACGCGGTAATCTCAGGAACTACTGATCCGAATCGAAAAATTCTTTCACTGTTGGATAGCCCATTTATCGAGGAAGACTATAGGCTATATAACATCACGCTACGACCAATAGGAGCGGAGCAGCAATGAGAAATGTTGCAAAAACGGGGAAAATTTACGCAGACGAAGTTGCGCGGGACAGATAGTATAATATATTCGGACAGAATACTTTAAAAGCTAAAGTTGTTGTTAAAGTACTAAGTTGGACCTACCAAGTTATTTGGCTATGGACAGCATTTTAAAGGCAATATTAGTACTTTTCATTTATACAACACAGTGGTTTTTTTTTAAAGACGACTCACGCAAACGACGACGACTCAGCATGGTAAAGTCCCCCGCGATACAGGGCTTGTACCCTAACAAGCCCTGTATCGCGGAGGACTTTACAAACATACAAGTGACGGACACAAGGTACACCCAGACTCGGAACAACAATTAGTGGATTACACAAAGTGGTGTCCCGTGTGGGAATCGAACCCAAGACCTCTTGCGTAGCAACCGGGCACAATCTCACTGTTCGTGACTCGTGTAGAACTACGAATACACAAGATAATTTAAGATGAGACTACCAGCGCCATCTAGAGAAAAACGTTGTTATTATTAGAAGATTCACATTCACGCAGTCGTCTGTTTTTAACAATTCAGAAAACTGCCATAAGGTGGCGCTGTATAATACGAATGTATAGTGTAAGACATATGTTATTAAACATCAACCTGTTGTCCCACTTCTGGACAAAGGAATGCCTTTCTGACTTCCACTGTTCTCTTTTTTAATAAAGTATGTAATGTTCTTTTTCTTCATTTTTATTACAAGTTTTTATTTATCTTGTAATGTTTCTGTATTTTGTACGAATCTTGGAAACTAAATAAGAATCACTTCCCGACGTCCGATTGGGCTTTATTTAGGTACTTGGTACTATATTATGTTTTCAAAATTATTTATACTTTATATTACAAATGCGAAAGCTTAGATGTATTGATGGATGGTTTGTTATTCAATCACGCCAGACCGACAAGACGGATGTAAAGGAAATTTGACACAGAGATAGATTATAGTCTGGAACAGCACATATTCGAGGCTTTGTATCCCAGAAAATGTACTGTTTCCGTGAGAAAGATTTGTTTTTAAAACTTCCACGCGAACGAAGACACGGACAACAGCTAGGAACTCTAAAAAAACATTAACAAAGGTCTAATACTGCAGTAATATCTATCGGTTTGTTGTATTAATAGTGTTCCTTTCTTGCTTAAGAATGGTTTCAGTTTTATTTGGTCTTTTCTCTTTTATTTATCTGGCTGTGTAATATTTTACTCAACTCATTACTTTTAATTTATGCCTTTTTCTCCAACTCCTTGAATCTAAAAATTGCTTAAGATATGTTATGAAATAAATTAAAATGTTTAAAAGTTTTCATTTTCTATAATAAGATAATAGGTTAATAAATTAGCGGCGGCAACTTAATTAGCTTAATGGCTAAGTCATTGGTCTCGCAATCGTGAGGTTAAGGGTTCGAATCCTACCCATTATACTACCGACGTAAACCCACTCTTAACACAATCCATTGAGCTTACCTGGAGGGGTTAACAGGATTGCTAGTTATGTGGTACCACAATCCTACATTGCTAGTTATCTTCTTTAAACAAAAAAAAACAAGGAAAATTCTACATAATACATTAAAAGCTATATTCCTTTCCTTCTTTCAAAAATGCAATTAATATATAAATACATTATTTATATATTACTATGGTTTTTGCAATGAGCAGTATGATGTTACACTCACACTAAATTCTACATTTGATTTTGGAGGGGTTAACAGGATTGCTAGTAATGTGGGACCACAATCCCATATTGCTAGTTATCCTTTTCTAACAAAAATACGAGGAAAATTATACATAATGCATATATGGTAATATTCCTTTGGTTTTTGTAATGAACAATATTATATTATTATTCACTCAAATTGCGTAATTTACTTACCTCATCCTTCAGTATAAATAGGGCAACAAATTCTTTGTCATCATATTCAGCACCAGGCCTTCGGTCCTTCCACACATTAATATTACAAATATGTATTCAAATATGTGTGTGAAGATCGCCTTGTGCCTGACGCTGGTCGTCTGCATCAACGCTCACGTTCTGAGGTACCACTCAGTTCGTTTAGATCCACTGTCTTCAGAAGGCTCGACCGTAGTGACTACAGTGAGAAGCGAGAGCGAGGAACAACTACCAAGTCCGACGAAGAACAACTATGAAGACCATGTTACTTTCGTATCGTCTGAAGAGGATTTAGAAGCAGTAAAAGCATCTTATAGATCACTTCCTGACGAAGATTTTGCACTGGAAAACCGCAGCGGAATGAATGTTGGTAAATGCCCAGAAGGAAAAGTTTGGCGTCTTAGAATCTGTGCTGAACCTGACGATTAATCTAAGTCAAACCCAACCTAAATACCTACTTACTAATGCAACTTACCGTGATACCGTGATTTTCTTCCAGTGTGTTAAATTTACTTAATAAAGTGAATTTTATAAATACTTGTGTTTTTTAATTATCTAAGGGGATGTAAGGGTTTTTGTGTTTTTTTTTTAGTAAGTTAACTAGCAATGTGGGATTGGTTCCCACCAGGAGTACCAGGAGAACTTAGTATTGTGCCTCCGATAGCATGATATTACATATGTAGGGGATCTTGCTTGCATCTTGTTTGCGCAGGCGGGTTTATTATTTTTATATTTTTTTTTGTTTAATACTTTATGGTAGTTGTAGGATGTAGCTATGTGTTTGGACGTTACCGACAGACACAGTTAAAAGTTATTATTTAAAAAAAATGGTTCAGTGGGATACATTACAGGATTCCGTTAACTTAGTATGGACGAAGCTTTATACACTTATTTTTATGTCATAAAATGTTAATGACATCTGACTGTTATGCATCTTGCTAAGGTAAGCAGTCGCCATGTTTTTTCATCTGCTGATTACGGTACTATTGAAGAGGGATTTTATATAATTACTCGAGTTAAAACGCTATATAGTTACATTTTTTTTTTATTAATAACTAGCAATTTGCAATTGTGGGTCCCACATTACTAGCAATCCTGATTGTGTTAGGATTGGATTCGCGTCGGTAATATAATAGGTAGGATTCGAACCCGTGACCTAACGATTGCGAGTCCGATGCCTTAACCATTAGGCTACCGCAGCCTACAGTTTTTATATTACTTACAATGGAACAGAGGTACAATGGAACGTTTTTTGAAAAACGGTTACCATTTATTTATTAATTTTCAACCGACTTCAAAAAGGAGGAGGTTCTCAATTCGTCTGTATTTTTTTTTTTGTATGTTTGTTCACCGATTACGCAAAGACGGCTGGACCGATTTGATAAATTATTTTTTTGTTTGAAAGGGTATACTTCCAAGTTGGTCCCATTGTCCCCAGATCACGATCTGATGATGGGATCCTGGAGAAATCGAGGGAACTCTTAAAATATTAAAAGCACACCTACAGTGATTTAGGTATATTTCATAGTGATTCGTGTATTTACTCTCAAAAAACACCAATTGGTGAAGGGGAACTGATGATGAAGACCAAAAATTACGAGCAGACCTATTCAATATTTCACAGTTTGCGATTCAACTAAGTACTTTAATATTTTAATCTCGATATACTACTATTATATAATGTAATAAAGCTGATAGTGAACTCCTCAACAATTAACGGCGCTGCATCGGAGCAAGCAATATTTCGTAAAAGGATTTGAGCAGATGACATAAGCCTATTGTAACTTAAGTGAATTATAAACCAACCCACTAAAAAGTGAGAAATAAAAACTTATTAACAAAAAATATTACCGACTTCAAAAATAAATACAAGGCAACTAAAAAGCAAAAAATAATATACCTAGAATAACAAAAACAAATTATACATTTTGAAGTTGGTGCCGAATAAAACACAAAGACTAGGTACTATTTCATGGCACCAACTTCAAAATGTTTAATTTGTTTTTGTTATTCTAGGTATATTATTTTTTGCTTTTTAGTTGCCTTGTATTTATTTTTGAAGTCGGTAATATTTTTTGTTAAAAAGTTTTTCTTTGGACATAAGTGAAAATGTTGTGTTGAAACAAATAACTTACATCGCACCTAAAAAATAATGGTAGCTAATTGACTTTTTTATTATTACTGTCATAACAATGCTATATACCTAGTCTAGCCATAAATATTGTTACGAAGAAAAAACATTTTTTTTTATTGCAAATAATATTTATTACTTTTACAGTGTGTTAGTTTAATACATAAATAAAAAACAATTCAAAATATAAAAAGCTTATTCGAAGTGGTCTCCATTGGCTGCAACACAGTCCTTTAAACGTTGAGGCCAGTTATCAATAGAAGCACGCACTCTTTCCATGGGAAAATTCTTCACTGCCAATCGTATGGATTGTTTTAGGGACTCCAAATTATCATGGCGTTTAGAGCAAGCCATACTCTCTAAAACTGACCATAAATCATAATCCAGCGGATTAAGATCGGGACTAGACGACGGCCAGTCTTCAGCTCTGATGAAGTCCGAAACGTTCACTTCCAACCAAGACTGCGTGGACCGAGCTTTATGACCCGGCGCTGAGTCTTGTTGGAAGGACCATACTTGGTTATTGAACATGGTGTTGTTAAGGGGTTTAACTACCTTCTCAAGAATGGTATCTTGATACACTTGTGCCGATGTTTTGATACCTTTTTCACAAAAATATGGCTCAGTCACTCCTTCATAGCTAACACCCCACCAAACCATCACTGAAGTCGGATAATGCCCACGTTGCACTCTGTCGACTAATTGGGAAGCTTCCTTAGAGCTTTGAGCATAAATACGGTCATTTTGTTTGTTAAAATGTTGCTCAACTGTAAAGATTTTCTCATCCGTAAACAAAATTTTTCTGTGACCTCCCTTTGCGTACCGCTTCAGTAGTTGCTTCGATTTTACCACCCTATTCTTTTTTAAATTATCAGTTAAAAAATGACCAGTGCGTCTCTTATAGGCTGCAAGTCCTAAGTCATATTTTAAAATGCGTGACATGGTTCTGGGTGCTATCTTCATCTCCCGAGATAAAATCTTTTGCTTTCGGACAGGATTTCTTCGAATTCTTTCCCTTACTGCTTTGACCACCATTTTCGTACGAACACTACGTAAACGGCCAGATATTTTTCTGTCACAAACAGAGAAGGTCTCATTGTACCTATTAATAGCCCGGTACACAAACATTTGACTAATACCAAGCGTATGGAGAGTTTTAAAAATTACATTCGGCTCCATACCAACTTTGTGTAATGCAATCACAGCGATTCGGTTTTCTTTATCACCCCACTCCATTTTAATATAGCAAAATATTGTACAATGTATTGGCGCCAAAATTAGAAAATACAATGAACAATCGTATAAAAATGACAGATTCCAAATTCAAATGTAATATCTTTCTTATTTTTAATTGTAACAGTATTTATGGCCAGACTAGGTATAGGTTTTTCAAATGCTTTAATTTGATATTGCGATATTCGAAAAAACTTTTTTTTTCACACCTCTCGTTTTGACATCTCACAGCCGCCATGTTTATTTTTTTTAAACGTCACATAGCTAAACTTGGGCGGTCAAGACAAATCTAACGACGTCCTACTCCATCTTGGGTTTAAAATATATATGGTATTAAAGAATATTACATACATACATACAAGATACGAGCAAAAAATATAACCCTACCTTGCAGTCGGGTAAAAAAGTTGTAATTTGTTCCCTTATTCGATTCGTTTTGTCAACATAAATTGGTAGGACTCTAGTGATTTATGGTGTGAAGGGCATACTTCACATAAGTACTTATTTCATAAACCATAGATTTTTTTGCTTTTAATTGCCTTGTATTAATTGGAGGTCCCTGCCTCAATGGTAGCCGAACAGTTGGAGTTATATATGTAAATCAATGTTCGAATCCTACCCAATACTACCGACATGAACCCACTACTTACACAAACAATTTAGCTTATCTGGAGGGATTAATAAGATTGCTA